>PVLC010002077.1:88710-123155 GCA_004027655.1 Graphiurus murinus
AAAAAAAAAAAAAAAAAAAAAAAAAAAAAAAAAAAAAAAAAAAAAAAATATATATATATATATATATATATATATATATATATATATATATATATATATATATATATACTGGAGAAAATAAAGCTCTTTCAACAAATGATGCTGGGAAAAGTGGATATGTAGAAGAATCAAACTATATCCCTATCTCTCACCCTGCACAAAGATAAACTCAAGATGGATCAAAAACCTAGAAATTTGTCCAGAAACATTCAATTCCTAGCAGAAAACATAGCCCTAATTGGCCAACGGTATAGACACAGATAGAAATTTCCTTAGAAAGACCCTAAAAGCCCAGCAAATAAAACCAAGAATCAATAAATATGACGGCATAAAATTAAAGAGCTTCTCCATAGGAAAAAGTAATTCAAGAATCTGAAGAAAAAACCTATACGATGGGAAAAATATTTGTCTTTTACTTCTCTAACAGAAGATTAATATATATATAATATCTAAAGAACTCAAAAAACTTAACACTAAAACACACACATACACACACACACCAATAAAAATTGGGCAATTGAACTGAAAAGACACTTTTCAAATGAAGAAATACAATGGTCAACAACAAAATATATATAAAAATGAGTACTATAGCAAATTGGTATATCTACCTGCCAGAACTGTTTTCTAATCTCCATTACATTTGCTTAAAGGACCAAGGACATAAAAATGAGATTAGAAAGAATTGTAAAATAATATATTTTTTGGTTCTATTTGTATAAGCTAAATATAAAAAAAATATTGTCAACAGATTGCATAAATGAGATTTTCTAGACACTATATAGATGGAAAATCAGTGAACGGTTTGTCTGATTTTTGTCACTCAAAATTGAATAAAATTATTATTTTAAATGCCAAATCAGTTTAGTTACCTGGAGCCACATCTTGTTGGAATATCTCATAAAATTATAGGTAACTAGATTATCATACCAAGAAGAGTTTTCATTTATTTATTTTCTCTGGATTGGTATTAAAAATAGATTCCTGAGCTATATACACATTTATTTCATGAAATTCATTTGTCTAGAGTTATTGAATAAATTTAAATACCTCTATCAGAATTACTTATACTTATCAAATATTTTAGTTAATAGTCATAACTTATGGGCAACATTCTTATCCCTTAATTTTGTGACAGATGCCAGACCTATATACTAATAATAGCATTGATATTTTCTTGGAAGATCCGTGAACCTGAGGGTAATAATAAATCTTCCCATATGTGGCTCTTTTTGCCATAAAATAGTACAAACTTGAGAATATTTTTCCCATTATATGAAAATTTAAGTGCAGTTTAAGATAGGAGGAAAGCCCCTTCTGAAATACCTTTTTTTCTTTTAAAAGAAGAATACAAATCCTCAAACTAAAAACAAATTGTATACCTTGATATTTAAAAGCTTTGTAATTAACCTCATGCTACGAGGAGAAATTTATCTATGTAAAGGTCCATTAAAGATTCTGTGTACATCATTTTATTTCAGAGTTGCTGAAAAGAAATTTGGCAGAATTTTGCCCAGAATTTTGGTATAGCATTTGCAGTTAGTGAAAAAGAAAAGGAACTTGATATTAGGACACTTAAAATTCAAGCATTTATAAACTTTTTTTTTTTCCTTTCTCCTTTCCATGTGCTCTTAGCATGGACAAATGCCATATGCCATTAAGGAAATTGGCTGTTTAAACTGGATACTCTCCAAAGCCCTAGTGTGTGAAGATGGAAAATAAATAAATATTAGTGCCAGGATGTTACACATCTTATCTTCTGAGAGTTATTAACTCAGAGGTACCATATGTGATGGCTGTCTATGGTTAGTACGGTCAAGATCATTATTAGGTACACTGAACTTCCAATGCTAATTCTAATGTCATGAATTCAGTTTAAAAGCAACTCTTCTGCAGTCAGGTTCTGGCAGAACTTCAAAGCCAACACTCAAAGTTAGAAAGCTTAAAACCATGCAAGCTTATTTAGATTCTTTAAATGGTCTGGTTTAGGAGATTTCTGGGCAATTGAAGTTTTGTAAGTCATTGTAGAGTGAAGAAAGTTAATCTGTGTGGCTATGTTTTCAATAATGTGGCATTAGATTCATTGCAAAGGCTTTTCTTCTTAGGTATCAAAACAGTCAGGATTTCTCAAGGTATAGAATATAAGCCCTTCTTTACTTATGCTTGCTTGTTTGTTTATTTATTTATATTTTTAATGAAGAAATCACTTCTCGTGTTGAATATTATACAGTCAAAGGATGAAGATATCTGTGCTTTACGTTATATCAAAAGAGCTAAAGAGAGCTATTAACAATAACAACAAAAACTGAGGCAGTAGGAGGGAAACTGCATTTTTAAGGCATGGAATTCCTGAAACTACACATGACCTTTGGCATTAAATCAGCATTTGTGAATGTAAGAGCTACATCAATAAGCATTTGAAATTATAAGCATAAATACATATTATTTCTCTTATTTAAGAATCTTTAAGCATCTAGCTCTATGTGTAAGTAGGATATATAAGGCAAATATGTTTTAATCATTGACTAAACTTTTTTCTATGCAAATATTTTAATACATGTTTTTAAATGTTAGGTTACTTAATATATTAAGCAATGAATAAAATAGGGTCCCAAGTGGCCAATAAGTTGTTAGATAAGTGTTTTAGAAGAAAAAAATATTTCTATTTTGTTCTCTTCATAAGAGAAGAAAGGTTTTCCTTTGACATAATTGATAACATTATTATCTTTATGTATTTTCTGCCATAAGATTAGGTGAATTTCCCATCAAAATGTATAATTAGTACTTAACCAAATCTTAATAGTGGACTGACATGGTAGTTTTGGTTTCTGCTTTTAAGCATATTTGTATATTGGACATATCAATATTGGCAATTCTAAGAATACATTCACCCCATGTGGACTGCTTTGATTTTTTTCTTTTTTAATAATAAACTATGTCATCTCTCACCAACATCAGCATAATTATAAATGCCTGGATAGCAATAACTTTATCTTAAAACACACTTGTAAGCCAAGTGTGGTGGTGCTTGCTTGTAATCCCAGTAGTTGGGAGGCTGAACCGGAGGATACGGGTTCGCCGCCAGCTTTAGCTACTTAGTGAGGCCCTCTGCAATTTAGTGAGACCCTATTCCAAAATAAAGAATAAAAATAGGGCTGGGGGTGTAACTTGGAGGTAGAATGTCCCTAGGTTCCATCATCAGTACTGCAAAAAAACCCCAAAATAAACAAATAAAAACCTATGTGGCATAGGTCCACCACTCCATTTGTTTATATGATGTGATCAAGAAATACATGCGAGGCTATAATGCATCAATAAAAGCATATTAAAAATAAATAAATAAGTTGACAAAAAATAGAAATGCAGTGAGACTGATGGGATGTATGAGGTTGCTATAACATGTCATACAGTTTTACAGTATTTTTTTAGGAATATACTCTAAAATAATGATTAAAAGTTTGGTAACATAAATTCATGAGGCAGTAATGCTTATTTACTATCAATGTGAAGTATAATGCACTATGCCTAATTCATGTCCTTACAACTTATTTATATGAGCATCATCAAAAAAGTGATGGTTAAGATGCTGTGCTATGACTTTACAACTGCTATAAAGACATTATGCAATAAGAATTTTTCATCTCCATTATAATAGGGACTGATGTGGTATATGCCATCCTCACATGGCATGAAATATGAAGGATACCTTATTTATTAAATATAGTAATAGGTACCAAGACATTAATATATTTACCACTAGTATATCTACATTAGTATACATGCACACATGTACACACACACACACACACACACACACACACACACACACGACTGTTTTAATTTAGAGAAGTAAATGGGGGAAAAGTAAAATATTCAACTGAACTAGTCTCATAGTAATAACGTTCATTGACACAAATCTTTGCAGTACTGTCAATTTATTTTGTGATTCTTACACATAAATCTTTTTTATAGCAAGTGAATGACAGAAGTAGATGATAAACATGATTTAAAATAATAAACACTACTGGCTGGGCGGGTCGAACATGCCTGTAATCTCAGTACTTGAGAGGCTGAGACAGGAGGATAAGGAAGATCTTCCTAGGTTCAAGGCCAATCTCAGCAATTTAGGGAGGCCCTAAGCAACTTAGTGAGACCTTGTTTCAAAATAAAAAAGTCAAATTAGGTTGGGAGTATTGTTCAGAGGCAGAATGCCCCTGCGTTTAATTCCCAGTACCAATAAACACTAAATAAATAAATAAAGCAAATGCAGACCAAATATTATTGATCAATGATTGTCTAAACTTCTTATTTTCTTAGAAATCCTGAAAAATTATTTGAATGTACATTGTTATTTTACTTCATAAAGTTAAAAACATGTTTATTACTTTAATTTGTTTTAGATTATAATTAGCACATAATCTTTTTAGTTTCTTGACTTCTTTATTCTCACTTATAAATGGTTGGAAGTTAATTTTGTATTTTTCCTTTAATGTACTCTATAAATTAAATATAATCTCATATTCTGAGTCATTTTAATAAGTCAGATGAAAGCAAAAAATATGTAAGCACCATAAAGTTTAGACTACTGTCAAATTAAAAACAAAAAAATTATTTGAATTTTATTTTGATTAAAGTCTAATATGATAGTCAAATATCTGAAAATATTTCTGAAAACAAATTTCTTACAGAATCAAATTGAACAAGAACATAATTAAAGCATATAACATTTTGTATAAATCAGCAACAAAAAACACTTGACTAAATCATTTGAAATGAAAACAGATGGTTTGAATATAGTGTTTACAATGTTTTTTCTTATTTTCCTTTTCTAGGATATTTTTCATATATCTTATTTTATACCCACTTTAAAGATTTTTTACACAAATATTTATTTCAAAATGCTAGAAACCTTTAATAGAATGCAATGAACACTTCTGCACCAAAACAAAGCAGTGTTCACAATATTCTGGAAGATGAAAAAGGGCTATTGTAAGTGATGAGCTATTGCAAAACCTAGAAGATAAGGCAGAAAGGGGAAGTTCTTTGTTGTGGTAGGAAAGCCAGAAAGTTGAGCAAGAAAGTACTTTAAATATCAAAGGTGTGTGTAGGAGTTTGGTTAAAAGCAACATGAATGCGTTTAGTGCCAAAAGGATAGTTGAAATACTTGCAGAAAGAGAACCCCACTAGAAACCTGAAGTGGTCCATTAGTGAAAAGGGATCTGAGCTAACTTAATCCTCTGTGTGTGTGTGTGTGTGTGTGTGTGTGTGTGTGTGTGTGTGTGTGTGTATGTGTGTGTGTGAAACATTTAAGAGTTTTGTTGATAAAGCTGTGCAAATGCTCAGACAAAAATTAACATAGAATTAAAATATAAGTAGAATTAACCCTAGTACAGGCACTAAAAGTAAATGTTATATATAGCTTCAAATATATATGGCTTGCTTGAAGAAAATAAAAATAATCATTATATGTCAAGGACCTTCATTTTAATCAACTTTATACTAATAACACTAACAATGTATTTAAAATATGAGCATTAAAATATAAACATATTTTAAGAAAGTTGTTTTCATTGGTTTTAATGAAATGACATGTAGGTGTAAGAAATACTGCCATTGAAACTGCCTACTAATGATTTAGCACAATGCTTAGACACTCCACAGAATTCATGCCAGAACTCTCACCCTGCCATTACCATGCATCAGTGAATTCATAGGTGTAGGCAGATCCAAATGGATGCTCTCACTACTATGTTAACATCACGAAAGCTAAGTGGTTTTATTTTACTTTGCAAAAACTAGAACACGGCTCACCCAACTGCTGACATGCAAACAGTTTACATAAGTTACTAACTCAAAATGTCTATTCAGATAGCAAGGGAAGTATCTCCATGTTTCAACTGTTTGACACAATGATGGATTATTTATTTACTGAACAGTACCGGTGGCCAGAAAATCTGATTTCCATGCATGAAATCCATGAAACCTCAGCCACTGAACAGTTTCTTTTACATGTGGCAAAGGTCATCTATCAAGGGATTTTCTCACGTTTTGTGTGATTGGTCATGCCTCATTTCCTTCAAGAAAATATGATTTCCCTAAAGTCTGTGCATTTTAAAAGACTCACAAAAGACCAAGAAAGTTATTTCCTCTCTGTTTGTGATAAGCACAGCATATAGAGGCTAACCTACAGGGAACTACAAGCAACTGTTTGTAGCTAGAGACCATATTTAATCCTATCATTAGGAAAGCCTTAACACTCACCAGGTAAAAAAGGGCTGCAAAATTAGACACTTAACCTTGTCATTTAACCTTGCAGAGTTTAATCTGCATTAAAACCTTAGAAAATATATCCCATAGACCAATCCTTGTATAGTAGAATGCATTTGTTTCAAGTAATACATTTCAAACTTGTAATCATTTGGTGAATGACTGTGCTGAGATTTGACTGTCTTAAAAACACTGAAAATGACATTCTCTATTTTTGCCTGAAAAAAATCAATAAAAAGGAATTATAAATGATTACATTTTTATGTAAATTTTCTGAAGACAATGATACAAGACATGTTATAATCAAGATCAATTTAAAGAGCACAGTTTGAGAAAAGAATTTGACATACAGTTCTTAGAGATTAAAAAGAAAAGGAACTACTATTTTGATTAAGTAATGTTTTCTTTGGGTCACATATCTTAGAACAGTCCCAAATCTCTTCATGCATGCAATTTCTGTCTAAAACTATCCAAATATATGAGAGCTAATCCATATCACTCTAGCGTATCAATTTTCTATGTAGTTGGCATGGGAGCACATGATCAATTCAGGTAGGTGATACAAAAAGTCAGGGATAATCACATAATTATTGTTATTGTGATACCTTATAATGACAGTAGCTATAGAAAGTAAAAAAAAAGATATGAAAAATGATAAATAATACTTCAGCAGCTAATGAGTAGAATCAACTAAAGATTTAGCTTCAGACCACTTGATTATATGGGATTTCCCAAGCTCTGTACTTAATTTTGAATTAATAATTTTGAATTATATTTTTTAAAGAAGGCATCCCCTGATTGTATAAGTTTTTGGCCACTAAATAAATCTGATTCAACCAATTCTCACCATACCTGGATATAATATGTTCTTTTCTATTTTTAATATTCTATGTAGTAAAGCATTCCTTTGCCTTTCCAGATCTATTCAAACTTTGAGGACAAGGAATAGGAGATTAGGAAAAACATATAATACTTAGCATGCTTCAGCTCTCCCAAGACATGTGTGTGTGTGTGTGTGTGTGTGCGCGCGTGCCCACGCACGCCCACAAGGATGACATTAGACACATATATTGTAACTTACTTATAATATAAAATTATGGCTAGGAGTGTGAAGAGTTATCATTTCTGTTAATAATTTTTGAATAACTATCGTGGACAATAGTTCTAAAACATTCCCTTAATCACAAGGGTCATTTCTATGTCCTTTTAAAAAGAGTATCTTTAGTTTTAATGTAAAATTTTTGTCCCATGAATTAGCTTCAGAATGAACAGAATAGTGGAGAGTTTGCTACAAGTAATTATAATACTTTTGAAACTATTTTAATTTACAGATATTTCTATCATAGACTTTCAGTATTTCTTGAATTATATTTATTTTGACATAAAATTATTTTTTTGAATTTTTAAATGTTTGTTGCAATTAATATCTTTAATAATAAACAAGTTTTCACATTGCCAGTGTAAATATGAAATGAAGTTCCTGTAATTATGGTTAATATACCTCAACTATGAAAATATATCTTCCTCTTGATATATGCATTTATGGGTTTTGACTTCATAACTGTATGATATGATTTCAATATTTTTCATAATTGTGTGGTATGATTTCAATATTTTTCTCATAATAAATCAATAAAGTTTAACCCATACATGTTCATAAATAGGTCATTTTACAATTAAATGATGTACATTTTTAAAATATACTTGAAATTTCAAGTTATGAAAATGGACATTCAAGCTGAGTGTGGTGACACAGTTGTGTCCCTGGTACTTGGGAACCTGAGACAGGAAGGTTGCAGGTTTGAAGCCAGCCTCGGTAACTTAGTGAGGCTCTCAGAAATTTAGCAAGACTCTATTTCTAAATAAAAAAAAATAGGATTGGAGGTATATCAAGGATGTAGAGTTCTCCTGGGTTCAATCCCCAGCACTACAGAAAACAAACAAACAGAAAAGGGGCATCCAAAGAACTAGTTTTATACTTATTTCATAATATAATTCTTTTTTTTTGGAGTATTGGGGATTGGACTCAGGGGTATTCTACCTCCGAGCTATATCCCCAGCCCTATTTTTTATTCTTTATTTTGAAACAAGGTCTCACTAAGTTGCAGAGTGCCTCACTAGGTAGCTGAGGCTGGCCGTGAACCCGGATCCTCTGGTCTCAACCTCCCAAATGCTGGGAGTACAAGCGTGCGCCACCACGCCTGGCTGATAATATAATTCTTACTAAGTTTAGATTGGCAATACTTCTGGTTTTGTACTTCAGTTACATTATGCGAAAAAGAATATTTCCTGTGAAACCAATCTTTTATGTGAAGTTTGGAAATAACAACTAATCATTGTTGCTGTGAATTTTTGACAGTGTATTTATTTAAAGAATCAATAGTGGTAAAACTAATATCCTGTCGCTGTTGAAAACAAGCTTGTTTAACTGCTATTCACTATGAGAGAATTTCCATTATGTGAAATAGTTTGACTACACTTAATATATTTTATTGATTTCTTTATTTTTTATTCTGTAATCTCTATGGTCAAAGCATGTGAAATAAAATGCAATTTCTTATGGCAAAGAAATGTCAGTCCCTTAACTTGACAATTAATTTTATCTGAATGAGAACAGCTTAGAAATTTGCTGAGTATTTGAGACCACTAGTCATTTCCCCCATTATTATTTATAAATATCAAAAGGCCACAGTTGGGGCTGCTCACTTAGAAAGACCTGCTAGTGTAACTAAAAGTGCCTATGGCTCCTGGTGCTTCATGCTCTATATTCTGTGAATGCCTAGGGTGATGGCGAGTCACTAGATTACAGAGAAACTAAACTCTAAGAGTACATTTGTTGCTTTGATGTTACTAACTTCAAATGAGAATGCAATAAAAAAGTAGGCCGATGCACTTCCTAGGACAAAATATGGAAATGAAGAAATAAGGATCCTCTCGTATTCCCTGGTATTCAGAAATTTTCCTCTGATGCAAATGAAAAGTCCAGTTCACAAGAGAATACTGGAATTCAATTTTCATAATAATTTCTGCCTTATTGAAAAAATGCAAAGGTCCCTTGATAAAAGAAATGCAAAAGTTTCTATCAAGTAAATGTGAAATATGCTAATGTGGTGATTGGAAAGTCAAGTGCATATGAAGGCTGACACAGGAGATTGCTTTGGTTTCTAATGTTACAGTTTGTGACAAAGATCAGAATTATTTGACATAGTAATCAGTTACCCTTTTGCTTCAAGTTCAACAAAACAGTCTGTCCCATTACCCAACATTCAGTCCGATGTTCGTTTTTCTTTGTTTTTTCTCATTTCTGCATAGAAAGTGTTTTCTATGCATAGGAATTCAATGTCATTTAGAACACCTTTTAGTTAAACTACCAAATTTGTTCAGATTTTCTTAATTTGTGATTATATGGAAGTTATTTTTAATTATGTTTACATTTATCTGTTTGTGAAAATAATAAATTAAGATTTGGGGTTTGAGTTTTTTCATTTAAAAAGTTAATATTCAAAGATAAAGTTATAAATCCATTTTTGGTAGATTACCAGAATTTTCTGTTAACCTGAATTAATGTAATACTCATAATTTTAAGTACGATTGATTCTACTGGAGATAATGATTAGTAATTAAAATAATTGAAATAACTTTATTTTGGAATTATTTGAATCAGGCATTAAATGATAAAAGCATTTAAAATTATTATGTAAATAAAAACAGCAAATAGGATTGGATAATAGTCACATGTCTCTTAATTTCTGGGGCAAATTGTAGGTGAATATGGATGAATAAAATCACTGCTTATTTGAAGAGATAGAGGACATCTGGCATTTAAAACTAGGAATCTTAAACACGTTCCTACACTAAGCAATAATTCTGGCTGCATGAGTTTCTATTTTAAAGAGCAAAAAGAAACATGAGGCTGCATTCTAAGAACTAGGAATAAACTCAATGAAAACATTGCCAAATTTCAAGATTCCAAAAGATGGTCACACTACCCTGGCCCCTGGCATTCCGTAAAGTCTTGGAGGGTGACAAGTTAGTCACTAACTTAAGTTTCTCAGAACTCCAGACATTCTCATTAACTCAACATTATCTCCTCTGGCTTTCGTAAATATTCAACCACTAATCTAATCTACCTTTCCCTACTCATTTCATCCTAATAGATTTCCTTCACTCTAACTAGGTCAAGACTATTATTTTCTCTCCCAAGAAATGTCTTTGATGTTGTTCTCCTTTTAAAATACATGCAGTGCTTTAAAGTTTCTTCCAATCCTCATTTCATCCACTCTACAGAGATAAGCTCTAAAAGATCGGAATAGGTGAGCATTTTAGGTGTTTCTTACCATGGAACTCCCATGCTGCAAGTGGGACTGGGAAGCAGAGTACCTTGGCACACATCCATAGTTCTGGTACTGGGAGGCTGAGATGGGAGGATTTCAGATTCAAGGCCAGCCTTAGCAATTTATCAAGACCCTGTTGAAAAATGAAAAATTACGAAAAAATGGATGGGGCAGTAGCTTGGAGACAGGTTCAATTTCCAATACCAAATAAATTAAACAAATAGATAGATTATAGTAGATGGATAATATATAGATAATAGAGATTAGAGCTAGTAAATGGTTACTAAATATTGTTCAACTGATAACAATGATAAACATGTTTATTAAATAGCAAGTGATAATGATGCTTTGACAATAATTATGATACTTTGACATAAGGATGTTTTGACAATATTGTATAACAACATGATGAACATATACTTTGCCAGATATTCCAGAAATGTTATCTCATTTTTCTTTAATCCTCATAACAACTCTGTGATGTAGAAAATACTATTTTCATTTCACATGTGAAACTAAGTTCTACGATAAGTTTGATCATAATGTTCAAAGATATCATTCAATGGTCACCCAGATTCCTGACTCCACTAAGTATTTGATTAGAAATCTAGTGGTGATGTTCTACATATCTCTATTGTCATCTCATGCCGTGGATTATCAGTGCTTCCTTTATTCCTGATAATCGAGGAATCAGTACTTATAAATCCAGTTAGATTAAAGCACCAATTCCAGAAACCCCAGAACTAATTCAGAAAATTTATTCTTAGAATCTCTTCCTCAAGAATCACTCTTGGTACCAAATATAGATTAACCAGGATTAAAAAACAAACAAGAAACAAGACCAATAAAATCTCCACCCCCCCTTCTCTCCTCCACCACTGCTCTCCTGTCCATATTCTAACCATCTTAGCAAAGCCCAGCTAGTATGGATATCCAGAGAATGGAGACACAGAAAGCTTTCCAAATTATCTGCCTGAAGGGATAGGAAGCTGGAGCAATTTCTAGCCACCTGCACCAAACAACATTGTTTGATGTTCCCCCACAGGGCACTAGACTTTCTGTTCTTCCTGCCTGTATTTCCATGCTAGAGTTAATGGATTCCTGTGGCATTGGAAATGTTCTTGGATAAAATTTCTAAAGACTCACGCGAGTCTGAGATTGCAAAGTATTGTCTATAATATCTGCAAGCAGTACCTGGTCACAAGTAGATATGTCTTCTAGAGTTCTAAATTTCTAGCTCCACAATTTCTGTACCTATAATTATAATAGGCTAAAAGTCATCTCAGATATAATTACCCTTCACATCTGCATTTTTTTATTTTTCTCACCTGCTGGCCTTCTAGCATTGTCTTTATTAATTGATGACATCAATGCTCACCAAACTGTGCAGCCTGTAACAGTTGGAGTCACTGCCCACTTCTACTCATTCCTGTGTGTTCTCTTCGCTTTACCATCAACATGCATCTTAAGCCTAGACAACTTTCCCATTGCCAATGCTGCCCTCTTACTCCAAGTCACTGTCAATCTTGCTGAATAAGCCACAACAGGATGCAGAATGAGCATTTAAAACGATAAATCAAGTCATGCTATTTTTATGCTCAAAATATGTTGGTGTCTTTACATCACAGTCATAATAAAACCCAATCTCTGTATGTGTTCTCTCTCTTCCTTGAACATTTATCACCCACTCCTAACTGTTCCCATTTCTTCACTGTTGTGTTTGAACCATAATTCATTTCAATATCTGCTCACAACTCATCTTCTTAGCAAACCTTCCCAAACTCTTATCTAAAATTGCCCACCTTTTCCTTGATTCCTGACATCATACTCTGTGCCTCACCCGATTTGTTTTAATACACATATCCATATCTAAAACTGATGTGAAATACATTTATTTATCTTTTTTATTCTGACATTAATACATAAGCTTCATAAGGGCATGCTTGTGTCTTATTTCTATCTTTGTCATTATTCCTAAAGATGAAAGTGCCAAGTAACAAATAAATTAGATTTTCACTAAATATTAGTGAGTGGAATAATTACTATTCAACTTTTTGTATGTTCAGTAATGATGAAGAAGAAGCTGGTCATGGTGATCCATGCTTGTAATTCTAAGTGCTTGGGAATTTGAGAAAGGATAATTGAAGTTACAAGACCAGTTTCAGCAACTTAGTAAGACTCCCAGCAACCTAGTAAGACCCTATTTCAAAACAAAAAATGAAAAGGGTTGTGGGTGTAGCTCAGAGGTAGACACCCCTGGGTTCAATCCCCAGTATCCCCCTACATACACTAATAATGATTAAGAAAAAAATTTACATGTTGAGGCCCATATATATGTGACATTATCATAAAATAGTCATTTCAAAATATTCAGAATTTTAAAAATGAAAAATAATTGGAGTAAGAAATTACTTTAATACACATGTATATACACACACACACATATATATATATATATATATATATATATATATATATATATATATATATATATTGTTGTTGTTCTTGTTGTTGTTGTGCTGGGGATTAAATTCAGAGTCCTGCACATGAAACCAGGCACTTTACCACTTAGCTACATCTTTGGCCAAATAAATTACTTCTGAAAAATATTCAAAACATTAAAATTTATTATTAATTTTTATGGATTTTTAATTTATAATGACTTTTCACCTAAATTTTATTATGTATGAATGTGCCACAATATTATCTAGATGTGCAATATGCATTTTTTGAGGTAGTAGGGATTGAACCCAGGGGCACTGTATCACCGAGCTATAGCCTTTTTTTATTCTTATTTTGAGACAGGGTCTTGCTAATTTATCCAGGCTAACCTTGAACTTGCAATCTTCCTTTTCAGCCTCCTAAGTATCTGAGATTAAAGGCATGCATAAAATATGTATTTTTGTTTGCATTGACTTTATAATTTAAAAAATATAGTTACAGGACTTCTTGATATATTTCCCCCTTCATTTTAATATGCAAATATATGTGAGTATTCTTTATTTACTAATATAATATTTCTTAATTAATTTTTATTCCTCATTTGTCATTTTTTTAATCCAAGTGTTTGGCATCATAGACTCCATGAATTGTGCCTTCATAAATATGCATTTAATGTTTCTACAAATGGCTAATCAGCCAAGAGATACATGAAAAAATGTTCACTATCATTAGAAATCAGGGAGATGCAAATCAAAACTACACTGAGATTCCACCTAACCTCAATCAGAATGGCAATCATCAAGAAGTCAAATAACAATAAATGTTGGCAAAGATGTGAGGGAGTAGGAATCTTCTACAATGTTTTGGTGGGATTGCAAACTAGTTCAGCCACTATGGAGATCAGTGTGGAGATTCCTTAGGAAACTGGGAATGGATCCACCATATGATCCAGCTGTACCACTCCTGGGTATCTTTCCAAAGAGGTTGAAACCAGAGAACTATAATAATATATGCATACCCATGTCCATAACAGCACAATTCACAATAGCCAAATTATGGAATCAACCAAGGTGTCCATCAACAGATGAATGGATTACCAAATTATAGGATATCCACACAATGAAATTTTACTCAGCAATAAAGAAGAACAAAATAATGTTATTTACAGGAAAATGGAGGGAACCTGGAGAAATTACGCTAGTGAGATTAGCCAGTAACAGAAATGAAGGGTCATGTTTTCTCTCCTATCTCCTATGCAAAAGCTAGGAAGTAATCTGGATTCTAAAGAAACTTCAGATAATGTAGAAGAAACCTCAATGGAGTCAGGGAGGTGGTCTAAGGGAAGAGGAGGAGGAAGACTGAAGTTCATTAATGGAAATATTACCATCAGCTATGTGTATATATGTGAATATACCAATGTCAATCTCAGTACTCTGTATTGGGAAGGGGGGAAATGGGGAGGTGGAAAGGGGTACCAAGTGTTGCGTGCATGTATGTCACTGTAAATGATGTCAGACTATAATATAGCAATAAAAGCACATTTAAAAAGAAGAAAAAATAATAAATAAATATACATTTAATATGATTAATTAAATGGCAATCCCTAAGATTAAAATTTACAGATGATTCTGTACCAGAATTAAGAGTCTGAAAACAACTGATACTAGATTAGACAAACTAAAAACAAAAAGCATTTTTCTGTCCCCAACAATATAAAATCATCATTTGAATTCATATCTTATACTTTGACATTCTCAAGAGGAAGATAATAGTATTTTCAATGTTTATTTTAGATAAAAAAGGAAAAAGTGGATTGCTTTATATTTAACCTTAAAATTTTAGGTAACAAAATATCATTATTGCATGGAAAATTGGCTTTCAATTTTATAGAGTATTTGCTGAATAAATGGATAAATATATTGGCCTGGGGGGATGACTTCAGTCTTTGGCTTTTTGAGTAGTTCAAATACCACTTCTTCGTTTGCTCTTAAATTTGATTCTTGGTGAAATAACTTGAAGAGCTAGACAAATACTCTAAAACTTGTTTCCAAATAGAAAAATTCATTCTTTCCCCTTAGAATTTCATGAAACCCTCAAATGGGATCTCCTGATTATGATGTTAACCTAAATGGCCAATTTTTGTCTTTTTTTTTTTTCTATAAAATGCTCTCGCTTTTTTGAAGTTTTGCATAATTGATTTTTATTACTCTGAGTTATATAAATTTAGTCAGGTAAATAAAATTTCTGCACACTACCAGTTCCTTAAATCAACAGATACTATTCTTTTTAAAACATAATTTTCCCAGAACTCTCTTTCATGTTAAATTTTATTTTTATTTTCCTCCTCTGTCCTCTCATTCACCAACATCTTTTCTCCATGTAGGTATGCTCTCTGAGTAAGTCATCAAGGAGATCCTGCATCCATTTTCATATACCATGTCTCACTCCAGACATGTGCTACGTATGATTTCTGTTTTCAATCCATGTCTTCTTTGCCTAACTTGGTTTCAGGCTACATTTGAGCAGTAAGTGTTTCCGTATTATGTTATTTTCCTCCAGACACAATTATTTTCCCAAATTGAATTTTTGTCTCCTTTCTTCAAACGAAGGAGTGAAATCGATAGTTCTGAATACCCCTCGATGCTATCATCAGCCTCACGGCACAGCATCTTCACCATCTTACATCTGCACCACACCATCCAGCATGAATCTGCTGTTCCATATGTCGAATCCTGCAAGGAGATTACAATGGGTTTGAATTTGGATCTCATTCGTGGATTCCTTGGAGACATTCCACAGGAAAAAATACTGCTCCAGCCAACATTCAAATCCTTGCCTAGAGCTATCCCACTCCCAAGAGAAATGTAATGAAGATGAAAGTATAAGCCCCAAAGCCAGTTGCCACTTTTTTTTTTTTTTTTTTCATCTTTTGAGGAGTTTGTCCTGCTCTCCTTGCTGTGATTCCTCTCTGTTGGTACTGGCAGTTGCCAGATGGGCTTTATTTTTAAATTTGAATGCTGTATTTTGTGGCAGTATTGCCCATTTCATCATACTGAATGCTAGCTCTTGTTTCTTTAAAATAAAAATGCCTGGCACATCCTTGGGTTGTTTAAGGACCAGCGACTAAAAACTTACAGAAAGAAAGGGAGAAAAGTATGCATTTCTATCAACCTAAAACTGAGAGAAAAGAATTGGAGTAAACAAGGATGATTAAAGGGAATCTTTGAGTCTAGCTGTACCTTTCTTCACAGACACTGGATAAACACTGCTCACAATATGTTAGCAATTAGTGAGATCTAGAAGAAGATAAACTGCTAAAGACGTTCAACAATGCAGAGAAGAAAGATAACTCAAAAATTATAGCTAATAGATCCCAGCATACAAACTGCTCCTTTACCAACACATGCATAATTGGCAGAAAGCAGAGTAGAGGAAGGGCATTGATATTTATAATGTCATTTACTACTAATAAGGTGTTCAACTTTCAAATATAAACAGAATTCATTGTGAGAAGTACTTTTTACTTGCATGAATATCTTCATTATTAATATTTACTAACAAATATAATTTATATTTGGTGTATATAGTCTTTAATAATATTTTTAAAATCTAATTTGTAGAACCAGTTAATATAAACATTAACGACATATAAAAGTATCTTTATCAGACCATTTCCTTTGTGTGTATGAATTATTATCTGAGTGTCAGCTAGACTCAATCTATGAGTAAACTGGTCTCTCATTATATCCTCAAGGACTGAAAATTATTTTTGGTCTATCCATTCATTGCATTGGTCAATAGTACAAAACATACTTCAGTTCTGACTCTGATCTTCACTTGGAGTATAGTGATCTGGCAACTACAACACTTTAGAACATATTTAACAAGAAAAGGAGAATCCTTGCACTTTAAACAATAATATATAATAATAATAAAACACACTACTGTATGTGCACCTTTGCAAATAATTTCACCTTTGTCTACACCTATTCTCCAAAGCTTTCTTGGCCTAGAGGTACATTTTCCCCCTTTCAGAATTCAAAAGTTTCTCTGATGCAAAAAGCAAACTCGGTTTTTTTCCTCCTCTGCCTTGTCATTTCCATTATGTTATGTTTCTTATCTTTTCTATGCATTACCTTCTAATTATACTGAAGTATAAATATAAATAACAGAAAAAACCTATATATATATATATATATATTCCTAAAAATATCTACTGAATGAGAAATCTAACATAATAAATTGTGACTTTAGAAAATTAATTTTTTTGATAAAATTAGTCACTTGAAATTACTATTGGCTAAAGACTATTTCTGTAGGTAGAAAAAGCCTTTACAAAAATATTCAACATCATTAGCAATCATAAAGATGCAAATCAAAACTACCCTGAGATTTTACCTAACCCTATTAGAATGGCAATCATTAAAAACACAACAACAAATACTGGTAACGGTATAGAGAAGTGGGAGCCCTATTACATTGTTGGTGGGTTTGCAAATTAGTGCAACTACTTTTGAAAACAGTATGGAGAATCCTCAGATGAATGAGAATGAACCTACCGTATGATCCAGCAATACCATTTCTGGGTATCTACCCAAAAGAATGGAAACCAAACTATTAGACTGATGCATGTGTATCTATGTTTATAACTGCACAATTTACAATTGCCAAGCTATGGAACCTGCCAAATGTCCATCAACAGATGAATGGATTACAAAACTATGGGATGTGTACACAATGGAATTTTACTCAGCTATAAAGAAGAAAAAATTATGTCATTTGCAGGGAAATGGATGGAACTGGAAAGCATTATTTTAAGTGAGATTAGTCAGTCACAAAATGTAAAAAATTGGATGCACTCCTTAATATGTGGAAGTTAGGGAGAAAGTGGGTTATAGGAGGGACTCTAGACGAAGAAGTAGAAACCTTAGATGAGCAAAGAAGGTGACCTAACTGAAGGTGATGGGAGAGGGGGAGAAGGAAACACCCTAATGCACATGATGTATATTCACAAACATATCAAAGTTGATCACTAAGTTGAACATGAGAAGGAGGGAGGGGGAGGAAATAGTGTGGAAATTGAGGAAGGGTTAAATGAGTGCTATATGCATGTATGCCTCTACCAGCGTGTACCTTACAAGGATATATGATTACAATACACAAATATAAAATATATTAAAAAATGAATGATAAGTCGGGCATGGTGATACACACCTACAATTTCAATACTTGGGAGGCTGAGATGGGAGTATTGCAGGTTCAAGGAAAGCCTCAGTAACATTGAAAGACTATCATCAACCTAGCAAGACCCTATTTCAAAAACAAAAAATAAAAAGAGCTGTTGTGTAGCTTGAGGGTAGAATGTGCCTGGATTCAACCTCCAGTAATACACACACACACACACACACACACACACATAAAATAATATAGCATTCATTAAATGACTATTGAATAGAAGAAAGAAATTTTGTTCTGGAATTTCTGTGTCTTGACTCAAAAGGAGTCAGTGTCTTTGTTCAAAATTTCTGTAAGACTTTACTATATCTATCTTTGTAAGCATCAGGTTATAGAGTAATTTAAACAACACAGGAAACAGCCGGGCATGGTGGCCCACACTTGGGAGGCTGAGACTGGAGGATCCGGATTCGCCGACAGTCTCAGCTACTTAGTGAGGTCCTCCGCAACTTATTGAGACCCTGTTTCAAAATAAAGAATAAAATAGGACTGGAGGTAGAATGCCCTTGAGTTCAATCTCCAGTACTGCAAAAACAAACAAACAAACAAACAAACAGGAAGCATAAGAATGGAGCAATAGCCTGATAGATATGTTGAAAAATAGGACATCTTGAAGTAAATTTAGGAGAAGAGATTGTTAAAAAGGAAAAAGGCTAGAATTCCATGTATAGAAAGGCTATTAGGATTGATAATGGCACTTTCAAATGCTGTGTTTGTGTATGTGTGTGTGTTTGTGTGTGTGTGTGTGTGCGCGCGCGCGCGCGCATGTTACTTTTGTTTATTCTCTATTTTTTCAAAACCAAGAGAAAGACCAAGAAATTGGAGATGGTGTTTGCAGCACAACCTAGAGAACATTGACATGCACACCTACCCTTTACGGGGATTAACTCCCCAAAAGAAGTGCACTCTGACACATACACTGCCATAGAAATAATGGGGTTTACATCTGAAAGAGCAGAGTTTCTTAGATAAAAGTTTTATGAGATTTTAATAATATTTTATAATCTAGTGGTATATTGATCCATAATAGTTTCTTTGGTTCAAAGATCATTCTTAGAATAACAAAATGAAAAGAAAAAAACTCCTTTCACCACTTGCCCTCATGACCTCTGGCTGTCATTTTCCTCAATCTCTAATTATTTTATAGTTAATAAAAGGAGAAAGTTCTTTCTAAAACTTTTGCTTGCGGCCCTGGGTATGAACTCACACTGCTGATTACTCTACTTAATCTGAAAAGGAGAAAGCTTAATTATACTCTAAGAATTTCTAAAATTATTTTATTAAGTTGGCGACTAACCAAAATCTGTTACTTTGAGAAAGAAGGGAAAAGAAAATTGACCTGAATTTTGAATAGGAAGAGAAGTTTAATATGTGTGAAATAAGAATATTTAAATCAAAATCATATCATGTATCTTCTCTGATACATATTGTGTTTGTTAAAATTTAGTTATGGGCAATTGTGTTAATTAATTAAAGATATAACTATGCTGGGTATAGGAGGTTAAGTTTTTCTACAAACCTGTGTTAATTTGCTGTAGACTCTGACCTCACAGTATTCTGCTTTAATGAACCAAACTGATAAATGAAGATGCCCAACTAATTATTAATTTAAAAACACATCTGAAATCCTTCTTCCTTGCAAAAGTTATTTTAAAAAATGAAACATGTGACTCTCATATATTTTGATTAAATTATTAATTCAATATAGCATAATTATTTCACAAATTTATAATATTCAATGGTTAGTGATCCTTCAATTTAAAGTTCTTTTAAAGACATCTCCTCTCCTTCTCCTCCTCCTCCTCCTCCTCCTCCTCCTCCTTCTTCTTCTTCTATCTTCTCTTTCTTTCTCTGGTTCTCTCTTTTGTGTGTGTAGAGAGGGTGCTGTGGATTGAACCCAGGGACACTCTCCCTTTGAACTACACCCCCAGCCCTATTTTTATCTTTTTTTTTTGAACCAGCATCTTGTTAAGTTACTACATACTGGCTTTCAACCTGTGATCCCCCTGCTCAGCCTTCCAAGTATTAAAATTACAGGCATGAACTACCTCTCCCAGCTGGTATTTCTTTCTTTGTTGAATTTCTCATTTCTATCATACATTTTTTCTAATTGGTTCAACTGTTTATATTTTCTTGAATCTCATTGAGTTTCTTTGTAATATTTCTTTCTAAATTCCTCATCAGACATTTTATCAATATCATCTTCTATGGCATCTGATGCGAGAGAGTTATTGTAATCTTTGGGGAGCATCCTGTTACCTTGTTCTTTATATTTATTATGTTCCTGCATTGACATTTGAACATCTGATGAATCATTTGTCTCTACCAGTTTTACAAGGTGGCCTCTGTGCTGAATGGCTTTCTTCTAAAGATGGGTCTCGTCTATACAGTGTTGGTTTTATTTCTAGCTGAGCACCAGAGGGTCTCAACCTGTAGTTTCTCTGGCTATAATTAATGATTACAGGAAAAGTGTGTGATATGATGGAGTCAAAAGAACCCAGTTTCTCTAAGGACCACAAAAGGGTGGGGAAAATTTTATAGCTCAAGCACTAGTGGTATGTAAAATTGTGTGAGTGGATTTCCCAATATGTGGCCACTCCAACAATGTAAAAAGTGGTACCAGTCATTAAGCTGAACTGACTCTGCTATGGAAAAGGCCTGTGATCCTCTTCAGCCACAGTAGAGGATCTAAAGTACCTGTGTCTCTCAGTAGCAGTGTGGCCCACACATAAAATGAAGAGAGGTGGCAGAGGGACCACCTCACCCTCTCTATGGTGCTTACAATCAGCCCTGGTATCGGCACCTGCCCAGATGTGGCACAGGGCTGAAGCAGTGGTGGTGGAGTGCATCTTGATGGCTACCCACCCCCATGGGAGTAGAACATGTACCCCACACAGCAAAGGGGTCTGCAGCTAGTAGAATGCAAGGGTATCTCTCCTCAGTCCTGGAATTGGCACAAGTCCATATCAGGCTGGCCAAATGCCCTGGGCTTTCAGTTCTTAAGCATGGCACTCTCTATTCCCCTCTGTTAAAAACCTGTTCTTTGCATTTCAGGGCACTGAGAAGTCTTACTGGAATTACAGGGGTTTTTTTTGCCAGGACAATTTGAGTCTTTGAGGATATAACCACCCCCCCCATGACATGGTGGTGAAATATCTATAAAGTCTAAGAGATAGGAATATACAGGGGTTTCTGAACTCCCAAGATCAGTATGGATTTGAGTAATATCTCTCCTCTAACAATGGTACCCAGCCTCAGTAGCCTGGGCTCTGGGGATTTGGAGAAGACAATGTCAGTTTGTTCTCCAAAATAAAACCATTGTATAAGCATGGATTGGTGGCACACACCTGAAATCCTAGAACTTAGGAGGCTGAGACAGAAGGATCGCAGGTTCAAGAGCAGCCTCAGCAGTCAGGAATGGTGGCGTATGCCTGTAATCCCAGTACTTGGGAGGCTGAGAGAAGGATCGCAAGTTCAAGGACAGCCTCAACAAGTAATAAGACTCTCATAAACTTAGCAATACCTTGTTTCAAAATAAAATTAAAAATAGGGCTGGAGGTGTAGTTCAGAGGTAGAATGTCCCTGAGTTCAACCCCCACTAACACACACACACACACACACACACACACACACACACACACACACACACCAGCCTCAGCAATATACTGAGACTCTCAGGAACCTAACAAGAACCTATTTCAAAATAATAAATAAATAAGTAAATAAATACATAAGGTCTGGGGGAGTAGCTCAGAGGTAGAATTCCTCTGGGTTCAATTTCTAGTACAAAAAAAAAAAAAAAAAAAAAAAAAAATGGACTCCACAATTGCTCCTTATCTGGGTGGCAAGCCTGTGAAAACTGAGACTTTTCTGTAGCCAGGACTTCAGTTTTCCATGAATATGGAGGTTGCTTGGGTTCTCTCACTCTTTCCCCTACAAAGGGGAGTCATGCCCCTGCCTGTTTAGCCAGAGTGACTATCATAGGATGCTCTGTTTCTCCTTCAATGATATTGCCCTAGGTTACAAGTCATAAAAGATTCCAGCCTCTTCCTCGCTGTGTCCCTGCATTCTTCCACAATCAGTCACCTCAAATTACAATTACAAAGCTGTTGCTTTTGTTCTAGACAGCAGAAATGGTGAGCACTAGACACCTCTATTCAGCCATCATTTTCATGAATGGGAAGACATCAATTTTTCTGGAAATTTATTCACCTTTTGCTGCCTTTAGAAACACCAAGGACACTTAGGAAACAGCAGGGAGAGAAGGAAAATAGAGTAGATTAAGCAGAAAACTGATGTGATTTTGTTCTAGATTCTGCTGCTCTAAACTCTCTACACATTATCTTCAGGAATAGAATAGAAACCCAGAGCTGGCAGAGCAGCACTTAGAAAGTTGAATTGTTTAGAAATTCCAGGAGAAGGTTCTCAGACACTCCTGTGTCAACAATATACTTACTCAAGGATTCTTATCGGTGACTTTAACACACAGCATCCTCATAGTCAACTAAAAATTTAACCCAGGTTAAACCGGAGAATTTTTAGATTATGCTTATTTTACTCTATGGATAGAAGAATCTAAACAGGAGAGGAAATATAACATATTTTAAAGATTATTTGCATATTTCTAGATTTTCTTTCTCTCCTGGAGAGTATTCTTTTGCCAGAGAATGTGAAGATAAAGAAAGTATAGGTTTGTTCAGTCCCCCTGTCGTTACTTCTCTACATTGTGGGCATCCCATCACACCATCTCACACTATACTTTTTGACACTGTTAATTATTAAATTCTTAATAGAGTCTTGTTTGTTGTCTCATGGTACATTGTACCTTTAACAGTTTGTATTTCAATGACTAAATTATCCAACTCAAATTTAATAATTTAATGTTTAATATCCCCATGTTCTACTTCAAATTAGCCTCTGAACTCCTTTTAGACAGTACATATATACATATATGTGTGCCTGTGTATATAAAGCATGTGCATCCAAATTAGTGTTAAAGGCACATAACAGAACCCAAACCTCATTTTTAATGAATGTCTAGTTCTTACAATGAAAGAATGTGATCAACATATTATATTTCCTAGATGACATAAATGGTAGTATTAAAATACTCATTACTTGGAACAACATTTTATTGGTAGAATTAAGGACAAGTTATATGTACCACAGCAGAACACTTGAAAATATTTTTCAGCAAGTACTAGACTCAACTTCTATGAGCAGAAATTCCTTAGATATCAATCGTTTCTACCTATTTACAGTTCCTGCATTTTTCCTAATAGTCAATCAATGAGAAATAGTTGACTATTAACTGAAGTGCCAGGATAGTGAAAAGCAGAGGTAGACACTGTTCAATTTGCTATTTTCATTCTGCATGTTTTTATTTATCCAAAGCATACAAACTATTTCCAAATTGAGAGTACAAGAGGAATTTTTGAAAGGCAATTCATGCAATATTTTAAAGTTATCTGCTAATATAGAATTAATTGAAAAACCCCAAGTAGAGGGTAAAAATATTTTATACCTCTAATTTAATTCACACATTATTAAAATATCAACTATTTGAAATATAAAATAAAATTAAATTAAATACTCTGCTTATAGAGAGACACCATGTCCATACCTATCTTTAAGTAGTATCAGCAGGACAGTTGTAGATGTATCCCCCCTCATGTGCATTTTAGATGTGTGAACAATATCCCCTCAGTGCATACCATGAGCAGCTGCTGGGTGGTTGCAACCTGCTGAGACAGACTAATGGCATCTTGGTTTGTAGTGACTTGGCCATCTGGTTTCCCACTGTTTTCAGAAGATTTGTGGTCATCTTGAAGTAAGTGTAACATTTCTCTTTTTATCACAGATGCATCTAAAATTCAATATTCCAAGGCTATTCTGATCAGTTTTGTGTCAACTGAAAAGAAGAGTACTTAAGAAGCTGAGAGATGTGAAAATTACAGAATTTCTTCTCATTTGCTCATAGAAGAAAAGATAATTTTTAGCTTTAATATGGAATATATCATTATTGCTTAAGAGTTTCACTTTAAGTCATCATTGATTTGCTGATTTTTTTTTTTCATTTTGAAATGTGAAAATCACTATCTCAAATTACTAACAACAGCCAGGACAGTGATGTGTCAGTATGAAGAAGAGAAATATCAGACAAAGGTTCAGCTTGTTTACCTATTCTTGGATACATGAATAGGCCGAAGGTAATGCCAATATACAGTCATTAACAGGATATATTAGGAGAATAGACTAAGGCTGCTTTTATATAAATGTTTTATCAGGGGTGGTTGCAATATCATTTGTCTCATAACTTGGTCAAACACAGCTCCTCTGTACTGGGGTACAGAGTTTTCATGCAGCAAGCCACAGCTGACCTATTTAAAAAGGAATGGTGAGGAAACATCATGTGATTATTTCTAACAGAGAAAATATGAGTGACAATCTAAAAATTTTTGCACATTAAATGATTTTAAAGCAATTCAGATCAGATAGATTATTTGCAAATCAAGTTGGAAAACTTATTTCTGTTTTCTAAATAGAATTGTATTGACAAAATTCACAATTTGTATTTATAAAAATGAGAAAGAAATATTCTCATTACTACATGGGCTTTCCACAGGTGTTGATGGCAAAAAATATGGATGTTATATATTTTCCCAAACTTGATGTGTAATTGTTGAAAATGTGAAAAAAGGAAAAAAATCAACTTGTTGGTCTAACGCTGAATGATAAATGCATTTCTTGTTTATAAAGACATCTTCTACTAATTCAGTTATCATTGATTGGATTTCCATGGTTTGAAAATAATTCTAACTAGTCTTATTTGCTTACTTGGGCATGATTGTAAAAATAGTAATAATGATTGTCTCATAAATATATGTGATAACATTTAATTTCAATAATTGTTAGTGTTTTAATCTTTAGAACAATAAGATAAGAACTATCTTCCAGCCACAGTGTGATACATTCATGTCTCATGGATCAGCTCAGAGAAAAATTAATGCTCTTATGATTAAGATTGTAAATAAGTTGCATTGCAAGTAAATTTAACTTAACAATTCCATTTTAACTTTAATTTTAATCACCAATTATACATAATTATATATTACTAATCCAAATACTAATTGACACAACCCTTGCATCAATCTATAATAAATATATTCTAAAACACTTAAAATGGAAAACACAAGGAAAATAAACAATGGCAATTAATAGAAAGGAAAATATAAGTACATATTGAATCTATAGAATTAAACCATTATATCCCAATTCAGGGTTACAATTTTATTTTATAAAAAACTTGATCAGTTGATATTCCCAATGAAGCCTACAACTTTTGAGCCAATTATTGCTCACATAGTTACATAGTGCCAACCACTATGAAATTAGCACTAAATCCTTACTAGACATAGTACCTACTAGAGTATTCTTTTGAAGTTTCTGAGACCAAACATATTTAAAGAGTTTTCAATATTTCCTTTGATATTTAACCTTGATCAATTTTCATTTGAAGAGGTAAATGTAAAATCCCTAGAGTCACCAAAACAACATAATTAGATATTCAAGCAGTAATTCAAACAAAACGAATTCTCATTTACAAAAGAAAACCGTGTGAATATCTTGCCTTTGTCTAAATATATTGATCATTTTAATTACAAATTATGGGAAAAGTAAAAGGAATCATAGCATTCAGGTTGTAGCATGTATATATGTACACTAAGAAACAACAAAATTATAAAGAATGATGACTTAAATGTTGAATATACTTTTGACAATGCATTATCTTTATTTTGCTATACATTTAAAATATTGTGTGTAGGTGCATGTTTGTGAGAAAGTATGTTTCAGAGAAAGAACTACAATAATGTCCCTGTTAAGAGTGTGGGACCTAAATTTGTTGAATTCAGAGGTGCCATGCAGAGGTCATAACAGATGTTTAGGGTAGCAAAGCATGAGGACTGATAGTAATCCACTTGAAGTAACGATGGGTCTCTAGGGATTTTCAGCATTCGTAAATGTGATATATCTATGGAACAACAGCTAGAAGAGGAGTGGAAAAAAATCTGTGTGTGTGTGTGTGTGTGTGTGTGTGTGTGTGTGTGTGTGTGTGTGTGTGTGTGTGTCGGTGTATATATGTACCCAAAATACCCAACTATGCTTACAAAATCACATTCAGATATTCTGACTTTTAATTCAGTTTTTTTTTTTTTTTTTTCACATTGGGTTGAATACCCTGCAAGGACCACTGACCACTGCAATGGTAGACAGTGATCAGTAAATTTTGTTATTGATAAAACTTCCTGACTAGGAGAGGAGGAGAGAAGGGGTGTGGGTTGTATGGACAAAAGCAGATTGACAAAAATGTATTTGTATATTTTTCAAACAATAAGTTGTTCTTTGTATCAAAATTATTTGAAAAGGAAAGCAGTACAGAAACAGTAAAATCCCACTATAGGAATTATACAAGTTATTTATACCCTGGTTTGGCCCTAGGTAAATCCAGGCCCTATGCAGTATTCTACTCTGAGTATATGTTGAATCAACTATATGAAAGGCACAAAATTAATAGGTGCTGGGGATCAAACTCAGGGAGCTGCACATACTAGGCAAGTGTTCTCCACTGAGCCCCCTACTACTTTTTATAAAAATTACAAAAGCAAAATATTTGATGACTTTTTGTGTGTCTTGGTGAAAGACATGACTACACACTCAGTTGTCTAAGAGATGTTTCTACACGCTTCCCTCTTCTCCTTCACTATTGTCTGCAATTGATTATCAAGTCTTCTTTGTTCTTCATCCTCAGGATGACTTACATTCCCCTTTCTGTGCTTCAAATTGCTGATAGTGCTACATTTCCTATGTTTATAATATTTCATGCAACTAATGAAATGACCACTTGACCTAGACTTTCTTTCCTTGAATCCATCTTCTACAATTCCTCCATAGAAGTATGACTATATTTTTCATTTTAATGCTGTCCAGTAGCTTATTACACCTTAACAAAATTTCTTTGATGATTAAACCCAATTTTCCCCCTACATAAACCACTTTGCCTCTACAGAAACACCAGAAATACTTATCTATAACATGCTTTTTTATAATTCATGTGTTTAAAGTCATTATTCACTTGCTTTCCTATTTCCTGTGATTGGAATCTTCCGTTCCTCATTTCCTTCTTACCTGTTTGAATAGAAACAATTCAAATATATTAACTCTGTAGATTCTTCCATGACTAAATATATATTAGTCTTTGGATACCTAGCAATTTTGCTTAACACTCTGAATGAAAGAATAAAGATATAGTTTGAAATTCAAATGAAAACATTTTGAATACTGCATAGATAGTGGGAAACTTTATAAGTCTCATTTAACATTGGTCAAAAACCATAATATTGTAATGGGTGATGTTGCAATTAAAAATAGTATGTTTGGAAAAGAACAGATAATAAAGCACAAATCTGTACTGGCCACATGTTAACATGTTTCTATATCATTAAATATTTAAAACTTGTTCTTTTTTCCTACTGACTGTATGAATTTTCAATTTTACCATCATTGTATAAGGGTTTGTTTTCCCCCACACCCTCACCAGCTTTTATTATTGTACGTATTCTTATTATTGCTTGTATTCCAACTGGAGTGAGAGAATCTCAGTGTAGTTTATTTTGTTTGTTTGTTTTTTGTTTTTGTTTTTGTTTTTTTGCGGTACCAGGGATTGAACTCAGAGGCATTCTATCTCCAAGCTACACCCCCAGCCCTATTTTTTATTCTTTTTTTTGAAACCGGGTCTCGCTAAGTTGCAGAGTGCCTCCCTAGGTAGCTGAGGCTGGCCGTGAACCCGGATCCTCCGGTCTCAGTCTCCCGAATGCTGGGATTACAAGCGGGCGCCACCACGCCCGGCTCTCAGTGTAGTTTTGATTTGCACTTTTATGATTGCTAAAGCTGTTGAACATTTTTTCATATATTTTTTGGAAATCTGTATTTCTTCTTTTGAGAAGTGTCTTTTCAATTCCATTGAATAATTTTGATTGTGTTGTATATTTAATATATCCTGGATATTAGTCCTGTGTCCATAGAGTAGATGACAAAGATTTTTTTTTCCATTCTGTAGGCTCCCTTTTCATGTTTTTGTTTCTGAACAGAAGCTTTTTCATTTAATATCATCTCGTTTGTTAATTCCTGGTTTTATTTCCTGAGCTTTAGGGGTCTTATTGAGGAAGTTGGAAGTCTCTTCCTGTGCCTATATGTAGGAGAGTTGGTCTTATGTTTTCTTCTAGTAATTTCAAAGTTTCTATCTTAATTTCTACAGCTATTATAAAGATCAGTATGGAGGTTCCTCAAAGGTCTAGAAATGGAACTATTGTATGACCCAGCTGAACCACTCCTTGGTATCTTTCCAAAGGAATTAAGTCAGAATACTGTACTGTATGTGCATATCCATGCTTTTAGCAAACTATTCACATTATAGAACCAACTTAGGAGCCGGGCATGGTGCATGCTTGTAATCCCAGCATTCGGGAGGCTGAGACAGGAGGATCCGGGTTCGAGGCCAGCCTCAGCTACCTAGTGAGGCACTCTGTAACTTAGTGAGACCTGGTTTCAAAATAAAGAATAAAAATAGGGCTGTGGGTATAGCTCGGAGTTCAATCCCTAGTACTGCAAAAAAACAAAAACAAAAAAACAACAAAAAATAAAAGAACCAACTTAGGTGTCTGTCAACAGATAGATGGATAAAGAAAGCATGGTATATACACACAATGGAGTTTTTTTGTTTTTTTTTCACTCAGTCATAAAGAGAATTGAATCGTGTCATTTACAGGAAAATTAATGGAACTGAAGAGCATTATACTAAGTGAGATCATCCTGACTCAGAAAATCAAGGGCTACATGCTTTCTCTCATATATGAAAACAGGGGGAAAATTGGAAAGAAAAGGGATTTCATGCAAAGGAGAGAAAACAGTAGCATAGTGGAGGGGATTAGAGGAAGGAAAAGATAAAGGAAAAGGAGGTTTGGGGAAGTAGAGGAAAGAGAACAATAGAGTAGTGCAAGGGTACTGGGAGAAGGAGGAAGGGAAGGAGAAAGGAGATTTAGAGATTAAAGCAGGACAATGTTATACACATACATGAATGTATTATTATCAATTTTATGATCAAGTACAAGGAGAGAGGAGGCATTGAGGGGAGGTGTGTGGAAGAAAACAGACCAAGTGATGCTGTATGTATGTATGAATGTATCACTATGAGTCTCACCATGATGTATAATTACAATGCATTAATTAATTAAAATAAAAATAAAATTATTTTGAATTTTAATTGGCAAATGAGAATTATTATTTTTTTTTTATTATTGCTGGTACCAGAGATTGAAATCCAGGGTCATTCTATCTTCAAGCTACATCCTCAGAACCACCTCCCCAACACACATTTTTCTTCACTTTGAAGCAACGCCTTGCTAATTTGCTTAGAGTCTCTCTAAATTGCTGAGACTGGCTTGCATCCTGTGATCTTCTTGTCTCAGCCTCCCAAATACTGGGATTATAGGTGTGACTCCAGCATGACATAAAAAAATATGTACTAAAATATCATCCCTTATTTGTATATCTTTGCAGGCATTTTGAGACTGCTTTATATGGGATGGGTGAGAAATTAATTGCAAATTGTTTTCAGTTTTGGTGGGCTCTGGATACAGATTTCCTAGTATTCACTGTGACCTTCTAGGTCTGTAAGAGAGACTATGGCATCATAAGAAACACTGACACAGATAAATAAAGAGATAGTTGTTAGTGAGAATTTCTTAAAACTAATTAGGAAATTAATGGTACTGAATGAGAGAGAAGTGTGTTTTCTAAATGTCCACTATCCCACATCATAAGTACAAATTCCTGAATTTTTATGAAATGATCTAACCAAAGTTACTTATATTTATTCAGTTCCATGACACCATTTCTTTCACTCCAATAAAAGTGATTATTTTGTATACCAAATCTTATTGACAATGAAGAGAAATGAATACATTCTATATGGCATTTTCTTTCCACTGTAATTTTGTTGTTTTTATTAAGCAGATTCCATTGGGATAGCTTTGAATCAAGAAAACATAGAAGCACTAAAATTAATATAATCATTGAGACAAATTTAATTATTTCTCCAAATCTGCATACTTCACTTGTACATGCATTTGGACACATCCTTAAATGTTACATATAATCAGATGTATATATGTTTCTGTTTTCTTCTGGACATTCTATCAGAAAAGAAACAATAATTTCCTTTAACTTATTATCCTGAACTCTACATAAGAAGAGAAAATCTCTAGCATGCAAAACTTAGTGAAAGACCATGAAAAGAAATAACTGGGGAAAAGCAGACACTTAGAAGTTATTACTTTCAGACAACATCCAGCACTTCTCCAGTACAGCTGTACTACTTCTGCTAATATATTTTTAATATATCCTTAGCAATCATCATTATCTCTAGAAATATTGAGAAGACAAGACTTTTGAAAAAAGGACTTCAAGGTAACAGCTATTTAATCTTTCCTCTCTTCTCTATCCTCTTTGCTTCTTTGGACAAGCAGTTTTGTTAATTAACCATTTGCTTGGTAAGCAACCCTCTTATCTATAAAGGTTGATGTTGATCTAAATGTTGGTCAGGGAACCATTCCATTGTTTGACTAAATCCAAATGATCGATCTTGAAAACAAGGATTTGCATATGAACAAGACCAGCTAAATTTTGATTGACTAAAGTCATATAATAAGGCAGGAAGGACATACTTTGAAATCATAAATCAAATTACCAGAAATATTTCTACATTGCCTGATTAACTTACCCTCTATTTTCCCATAAAATTAAATGATTTTTCAACTTTCTTATTCTCTTCAAACTTCCCATTTTAATTTATCCTTTCACCTAAACACTTGGCTAATGTCCTTGAATCATACTTTATTGAAAAAAATAGAAGTAATTGATCTAATTTTAATTCAAGTAATGGATCTAATTTCCCAAGATTGCATCTCTAAATGATATGCTATCTGTACCAGCATTCTCTGTTATTCCATCCATTTCAATGACAAATCCTATGTCAACAACAAAAATTACTTAAATCCTTAAGGATCTTTAAAATAGTACTTGGATTCCCTATTCCTTTTTTTTTGAAAAATGAAATGTTAATATAACACATAAACTAAAGTGAATATTCATATATCTTTTTTCTCATTTCTTATTCTTTTTTCATCAATAAGACCATGTTTGTCCCAATCAAAAAATGGGCAAGTGAACTAAATAGATACTTTACAAAAGAAGAAATACAAATGGCCAATAAATTTATAAAAAAATGTTCAACATGTCTAGCAATCAGAGAGATGCAAATGAAAGATATCCTGAGATTTCACTTAACCCCAATTATAATGGCAATCATTAAAAACATAAACAATAACAAATGCTGGCAAGTGTGTGGAGAAGTGGGAACTCTAGTACATTGCAGGTAGGATTGCAAATTAGTGCAACCACTTTGGAAAACTGTATGGAGTATCCTAAAAAGAACAGGAATGCACCTACCATAGGACCCAGCAATATCACTTCTGTGTACCTACTTCAAAGAATGGAAACCAAACTACCAGACTAATGCATATGTATTTATGTTTATAGCTGCACAATTCAGAATTGCCAAAGTATGGAACCAGCCAAGATGTCCATCAACATATGAATGGATTACAAAACTATGGGATACCCACACAATGGAATTTTACTCAGCCATAAAGAAGAACAAAATTACATCATTTGCAAGGTAATGCATGAAAGGGAGAACATTATGCTAAGTGAGATTAGCCAGTCACAAAAAGTAAAAAGTCAGATGCAGAAAATGGGACATAGGAGGGACTCTAGATAAAGGAGAAACTTTAAATGAGTAAAGAAGGCGGCCTAACTGAGGGAGATGGAAGGGGGGAAGAGGGAAGCACCTAATGTGCATGATGTACATTCACAAACATTTCAAAGTCAGTCACTAAGCTGAACATGAGAAGGAGGGAGGAGGGAGGGAATGGTGTAGGAATTGGGGAAGGGCTAAATGAGTGATGTGTGCATGTATGCACCTCTATCAGCTTGTACCTCATAATGATGTATGACTACAATGCATACATGGTCTTTTAAAAAGACCATGTTTTCCTTTTCACCATACTCAAATATAAATTCTATAAAGGCATAATTTATATGTATCTTGTTTATAATATCAGCTTCAATATGTAGAAGAATTCCAGGCACATGGTAAATACTTGTAATATTCATCAATTGAATGTAAGAGTTAATGCATGCATAAAGACTGTTTAACTGAAATTAAATAAATTTGTTTTATACTATGTTAAACACTGTTTGTGCATAGTATAAAGCTAATATATCATCATAAAAATGGTGTATATTGAAAACTATACAGGAGAAATTTTATAAAGCATATACATTCTAACTATATAGAGATTGTCATGGCTAATACTTTGGGTTTTCAGACACCATTTTTCTATATTTTTACTCTATATACATTAAATTTCATGCTATTATCACTTTCTTGTTCCTAACAATGTTGCTGAACATGATTTTGAAGATTACATTATAATCTATTTATATATAGCTTATAATTTAATAATTCCTGATTGCTACCCATTCAATAATATCTAATGCTTTAATACTTATTGTAATAGAAATAAGTATGTGTATATATATATTGTTTTCATTTTTGGAGAAGTGCTGGAAATTGAATACAGGGACTCATACATACCTAAGCACAAGCTCTGCCACTGAAATTTATCCCAGTAATGAATTTATTCTTTCCTCTTTGTCTATGTTTTTAATACAAACATCGAAAAGTAGAATCTTGAGTAAATAAAACAGAAGGTCTCTTCAAATGTCATGAATTGCTTCCATAATGTTCACAACAGTTTCTCTTCTCACAATCCTTATATGTTTCTTGTCTAAAACTCTTTATCAGTATTGAGTTCTCTCATTTTGATAAAACTAACTGAATTGGTGAAATTAATATCTCATATTTCTATCAATATCATTTTATATCTTTGTCAATGTCAATGTTTCATCAATTACTTCTAAAAGTCTCATAATTTCTATATAGTCACTGGAATTTTTTTTTTTTTTTTTTTTTTGGTACTGGGGACTGAACTCAGTGACATTCTACCTCCGAGCTATACCCCTAGGCCTACTTTTTTTCTTTTTTTTATTCTTTATTTTGAAACTGGGTCTCACTAAGTTGCGGAGGGCCTCACTAGTTAGATGAGGCTGGCTGTGAACCCGGATCCTCTGGTCTCAGCCTCCCAAATGCTGGGATTACAAGTGTGCGCCACCACGCTCAGCTTGTCACTGGATATTTTTATTTATCTTGCAGATTAATTGTCATTCTTTGTCTTTTTATACAGTGAGTTCTTAACTTTTTCTTAGCAGTTTAATCAATATCTTATGTGTTTATTTATTTTTAAAGTTGAGGATTAAATCCAGGTCTCATACACATTATGCATAGCGCTGTATTGTCGAACTACATCTACAGCCCTGATTGGTGTCTTCAAATGTTCAGATATCATTTTGTCAAATTCACTTTAATATTCTCTTGTTCGTTGTTTGCATTTAATTATATAGGCTGTCATACAGGTGGCATTACACTGTTCATACATAATCAATTTTTATTTATTTATAAAATTACTTAGTTTAAAATTATATTCAGAATGTTGATGTTCATTCATGTTCTAGCTCTCAAAAATTTTGTTTAATTGCTTTATATTTAAATGTTCAATTATAATTTCAATGAGCTATTTAGGCATTCGAAATTTTAGTAATTTCATCAAATAAATGTGTGCAAACTTACAATTTTGGTTAGTTGACCCTGAGGGATTTACAGTATTAATTTGCTTACTCAAAATTGAGTTTCTTTTTTTTTTTTTTTTTGCGGTACTGGGGGTTGAACTCCGGGGCATTCTACCTCCGAGCTATACCCCCAGCCCTATTTTTTATTCCTTATTTTGAAACCGGGTCTCACTAAGTTGCGGAGTGCCTCACTTAGGTAGCTGAGGCTGGCCGCGAACCCGGATCCTCCGGTCTCAGCCTCCTGAATGCTGGGATTACAAG
>PVLC010002078.1:8394-10894 GCA_004027655.1 Graphiurus murinus
CTTTTTTTTTTTTTTTTTTTTTTTTTTGCGGCACTGGGGATTGAACTCAGGGGCATTCTACCTCCGAGCTACACTCCCAGCCCTATTTTTTATTCTTTATTTGAAACCAGGTCTCGATAAGTTGCGGAGTACCTCACTAGGTAGCTGAGGCTGGCCGCGAACCCGGATCCTCCGGTCTCAGCCTCCCGAATGCTGGGATTACAAGCGTGCGCCACCACGCCCGGCTGGGTATAGTGTTCTTATTCGACAGACTTTTACTTTAACACTTTGTGTATGTCATCCCACATCTTCTTGTGGATTTTTTACTTTGTTTTGATTTGGTGCTAGAGATTGGACCCCAGGTCAGCCAGGGGTAGAATGCTTGGGCATTCTACCTTTGAACTACACACCCAGACATTTTTTATTTATTTATTTATTTATTTATTTATTTATTTATTTATTTATTTATTGCAGTACTGAGGATTGAACCCAGGGGCATTCTACCTCCGAGCTACACCCCCAGCCCTATTTTTTATTCTTTATTTTGAAACAGGGTCTCACTAAGTTGCAGAGTGCTTCACTAGGTAGCTGAGACTGGCCGCAAATCCGGATCCTCTGGTCTTAGCCTCCCGAATGCTGGGATTACAAGCGCGTGCCACCATGCCCGGCTGACATTTTTATTTTTGAAACAGGGTCTCACTAAGTTGCTGAGGCTGGCCTGGAATCTGTAATTCTCCTGTCTCAACCTACCTCCTAAGTAATGGTATTAGAGGCATGTGCCATACACACACCTGGCTAGAAGTAGCTTTCTTAACTTGATCCTGACATTAGGAGGAAGTATTCAGTCTTGCACCATTAAATATGATGTTAGATATATACGATTTTGTTAGTTGCCCTTTATCGGGTTGAGGAAGTTCTGTTCCTAGTTTATAAAAAAGATTTTATCAAGAATAAGTGTTGGAGCTGGAACTGGGCGTGGTGGTGCACACTACTAATGCCAGTACTTGGGAGGCTGAGATAGGAGGATCTCAGGTTTGCAACCAGCCTCAACCACTTAGTGAGGAGGCTTTCTGCAACTTAATGAGACTCTGTTCGAAATAAAGAAATAGGGCTTGGATTGTAGCTTGGAGGTACAATGCCCCTGGGTCCCATCTCCAGTACCCCCACACACACACATACACACAAAAAGTGTTGGAGCCGGATGTGGTGGACCATGTTTGTAATCCCAGTATTTGGGAGGCTGAGACAGGAGGATTGCAGGTTTGTGGCCAGCTTCAGCTACTTAGTGAGGCCCTCCTCAACTTAGTGAGACCATGGTTCAAAATGAAGAGTAGAAATAGGGCTGGGGAGCCGGGCGTGGTGGCGCACGCTTGTAATCCCAGCATTCGGGAGGCTGAGACCGGAGGATCCGGGTTCGCGGCCAGCCTCAGCTACCTAGTGAGGCACTCCGCAACTTAGTGAGACTCGGTTTCAAAAAAATAAAGAATAAAAACTAGGTCTGGGGGTATAGCTCGGAGGTAGAATGTCCCTGAGTTCAATCCCCAGTACCGCAAAAAAAAAAAAAAAAAAAAAAAAAAAAAAAAAAAAAGAAATAGGGCTAGGGGTATAGCTCAGGGATAGAATGCCACCAAAAAAAAAAAAAAAAAAAAGAATAAGTGTTGAACTCTATCATATATTTTTCCATATCAATTGAAATTATCATGCTTTTGTCCTCATTCTGTACATATGGCTTATTATATTAGTTAATGTTTAGATATTAAAGATATTCTTAGGATAAATCTTACATGGAGGATAGCAGGTTAAAGGCCAGCCTTGACAACTTAGCAAAGCCTTCAGCAATTTAAAATAGGGCTGGGGGGAGCCGGGCATGGTGGCGCACGCTTGTAATCCCAGCATTCGGGAGGCTGAGACCGGAGGATCCGGGTTCAAGGCCAGCCTCAGCTACCTAGTGAGGCACTCCACAACTTAGTGAGACTCGGTTTCAAAATAAAGAATAAAAAATAGGGCTGGGGGTGTAGCTCAGAGGTAGAATGCCCCTGAGTTCAATCCCTAGTGCCACAAAAAAAAAAAAAAAAAAAATAGGGCTGGGGGTGTAAACTCAAGGTAGAATGCCCCTGAGTTCAATTCCCAGTACAAAAACAAACAATTTACAAGGTCATAGTATATAATCTTCCTTCTTCTTTTTAACTTATTTTTTTGTACTGGTGGTTGAACTCAGGGTCATCATTCTACATCTGAGCTACACCCTGGCCCTTTTTATTTTCATTTTGAAATAGTGTTTTGCTAAGTTGATGAGGCTGGCCTTGAACCTGTGATCCTCCTGTCTCAGCCTCCCAAATACTGGGATTAGAGGAGTACAACACCACACCCAGATTATAATCCTTTTCATTTGTTGCTGGATTCAAATAGTCAATTCTTTACTAAAGATTTTGCATTTGTGGTGATTAGGAATATTAGTCTAGAGATTCTTCTCTTATCATGTGTTTGGTATCAGAATAATACTATCCTCAGGAGTTGGGAA
>PVLC010002078.1:15894-25894 GCA_004027655.1 Graphiurus murinus
AAAAAAATTAAGTTATAAGCCAGGTGTGGTGGATTGCACGTTTGGGGCCAGCCTCAGCAATTTATGAGGCCCTCTGCAATTTAGTGAAACTCTGCTTCAAAATAAAAATAAAAATAAGGCTGGGGATGTAGCTGGGAGGTAGAATGCCCCTGGGTTCCATCTGCAGTACCACACACACACACACACACACACACACACACAAAAAAAAACAAAAACAAAAACAAACAACAACAACAACAAAAACTCCCACACTTTATTTTGTAGTCAGATGTGGTGGCTCATGGTTGTAATCCCAGTACTTGGGAGGCTGAGACAGGAGGATTGCAGGTTCTCAGTCAGCTTCAGCAATGTAGTGAGGCCCACCACAACTTAGTGAGACCCTGTTTTAAAAAAAAAATAAAATATTCAGAGGTAGAATGCCCCTGAGTTCAATCCCCAGTACCACACACAGACACACAAAATTTAGTTATTTTACATTGGATTATTTTCCCCACATTTACTTAACATCAACTTTAAATTCCAAAATGTTATTTTTCATTTTAAGCCCTGTCTTTCATCACTTTCTTTTTTCTAACCCTAAGTGCAACAATACCCTTGCTTAACCAACTTAACTTATGCATCTGGAATTGCAACATAAAGGTCCCAAAACAGCACTTGAGAAACTATGATTTATACTTAATGTGTTACAGGTGCTTTCTTAGAAGAAATGTTTATTTCTTGTGTCATTAAAATGATAAATTTCTAAATTCTCAAATTGCATTTCTGTTGAAAGTTTACTGTAGTTCATTGTCTTCCAAATTTGGTCTTGCATACACATCTCCAAAAATAATACTTTTGACATTATGGTGTGTTTTTTTTGCAGTACTGGGGATTGAACTCAGGGGGATTCTACCTCTGAGCTATACCCCCAGCCCTATTTTTTATTCTTTATTTTGAAACCGAGTCTCACTAAGTTGCGGAGTGCCTCACTAGGTAGCTGAGGCTGGTCTCGAACCCGGATCCTCCGGTCTCAGCCTCCCGAATGCTGGGATTACAAGTGTGCACCACCACGCCTGGCTGACATTATGTTTACAAAAGCAAAATTACCATTAAAATCCTAGTAGAAGTAGATTAATATTTAAATATTCAGCAACAAGATTTCCTCCTATTAAAAATATCATATTTTATTTAGACTAAACTATACCAGATTTTATTACATGTTCTAGAGATCATTTGGTTAAAAAAATTATATCAGGATCCAGGCATGGTGATGCACGCTTGTAATCCCAGTACTTGGGAGGCTGAGACAGGAGAATCACAGGTTCACAGCCAGGCTCAGCTACTTAGTGAGGCTCTCTGCAACATAGTAAGACCCTGTTTTAAAATAAAGAATAAAAATAGGACTGGGGGTGTAGCTCAGAGACAGAATGCCCCTAGGTTCAATCCCCAGTACTGAAAAAATTTTTTTTTATCAGAACCGGATGCGGTGGCACACACCTGTAATCCCAGTATTGGGGAGGCTGAGACAGGAGGATTGCAGATTTGAGATCAGCATGCAGTAACATAGTGAGAACCTGTTTCAAAATAAAAATAAGAACCTGGCTTATTACAGGCATGCTGTTGCACACCTGTAATCCTAGTACTTGTGAGATTAAGACAGAAAGATGCCAGATTTGAGGTCACCCTCAGCAATTTAGCAAGGCTGTCTGAAATTTAGTGAGACCCTGTTTCAAAATAAAAAATAGGGCTGAAGTTATAGCTCGGAGGCAGAATGCCCCTGGATTTAATCCCCAGTAAAACACACACACACACACACACACACACACACACACACACACACACACACAAAATAAAAATTAAAAATAAATTAAAATTAAAATTAAAAATTAAAGTAATCCCAGCATTTGGGAGGCTGAGACTGGAGGATCCAGGTTCACAGCCAGCCTCAGCTACCTAGTGAGGCACTCTGCAACTTAATGAGACCCTGTTTCAAAATAAAGAATAAAAAATAGGTCTGGGGTATAGCTCGGAGGTAGAATGCCCCCGAGTTCAATCCCCAGTACCACACACACAAAAAAAAAAATAGGACTGGGGGTGTAGCTTGGAGGTAGAATGCCCCTGGGTTCCATCTCCAGTGCCAAACAAACAAACAATAAATAAATAAATAATAAAATAGGGCTGAGGATGTAGCTCAGAGGCAGCTGGGTTCAATACCCAGTCCCCCCCCACACACACACAATCTATATTAGATCATTATCAATGCCAATAGTAATGTAATACTTGATGTAATCTCAAATATAAATTACACCAAAATAAGAAACTTATAATATGTGATATGTGATCTGTTATATCAATTTCTGAGACATTGACTAGCAGCCAATTTTTTTTTTTTTTTTTTTGCAGTACTGGGGATTGAACCCAGGGGCATTCCACCTCCGAGCTATACCCCCAGTCCTATTTTTTATTCTTTATTTTGAAACCGGGTCTCACTAAGTTGTGGAGTGCCTCATTAGGTAGCTGAGGCTGGCCGAGAACCCAGATCCTCCGGTCTCAGCCTCCCAAATGCTGGGATTACAAGCGTGCGCCACCACGCCCAGCTACTAGCAGCCAATTTTTGTCTGAGTATTTTAGCTTCAGATTCTGAATTTTTTTTTTTTTTTTAATTTTAAGCTGGGCATGGTGGCGCACGCTTGTAATCCTAGTACTTAGGAGGCTGAGACAGGAGGATCACAGGTTTGAAGTCAGCTTCAGCAACTTAGTGAGGCCCTCTGCAATTTACTGAGACCTTGTTTCAAAATAAGAAATAAAATTGAGTTGGGATTATTACTTGGAGGTACAATGCCTCTGGGTTGTTCCATCCCCAGTAACAAAAAAAAATGTTTTTAATAAAATAAATGTGATAATTAAGCCAGGCGTGGTGGTGCATCCTTGTAATCCCAGCATTTGGGAGGCTGAGACCAGAGGTTCCGGGTTCGTGGCCAGCCTCAGCTACTTAGTGAGGCACTCTGCAACTTAGTGAGACCCTGTTTCAAAATAAAGAATAAAAAATAGGAGCCGGGCGTGGTGGCGCATGCTTGTAATCCCAGCATTTGGGAGGTTGAGACCGAAGGATCCGGGTTCGTGGCCAGCCTCAGCTCCCTAGTGAGGCACTCCGCAACTTAGTGAGACTCGGTTTCAAAATAAAGAATAAAAAATAGGGCTGGGGGTATAGCTCGGAGGTAGAATGCCTCTGAGTTCAATTCCCAGTACCACAAAAAAAAAAAAAAAAAAAAAAATAGGGCTGGGGTGTAGCTCAGAGGTAGAATGCTCCTGCGTTCAATCCCCAGTAAGGAAAAAATAAAAATAAAAAATAAAAGGTATATTTAAATATATATCTGCATAGAATGTCAATTGAATGCCCATCATTTCAGTAAATGATAATTATTCTTTTATACTGTATATGTGATATTTTATTTTATTTATTTCTATTTGTACAGGGGATTGAACTCAGAGACATTTACACCCCCAGCCCTATTTTTTATTTTTATTTTGAAACAGTGTCTTGCTAAGTTGATGAGAGTCTCACTACTTGCTGAGGCTGTCCTTGAACCTGTGATCCTCCTATCTCGGCCTCCCAAGTACTAGGATTACAAGCATGCGCCACTACATCCGGCTTTATATGTGATATTTTAGGAAAACTATTTTTACTTTTTTTGTGTGTGTGTGGTACTGGAGATTCATCCAGGGGCATTCTACCTCCAAGCTATGTCCCTAGCCCTATTTTACCTTTTATTTTGAAACAGTCTAAGTTGCAGAAGACCTCACTAAATTGTGGAGGCTGGCCACGAACCAGTTGGAAAATATTTTTGATATTATTGACATTGATTAGATGAACATGGTTGTTTTCAAAATCCTAACTATGACAAATGAACTTGAAATGTGTAGGAAGACAGCCATTTCTCTATCTTCTAATGCATGCCATTGTGTTCCCAATGAATGCCCACATGAACAAGCTGTGCTCATCTAATCTGCTGTATTTTTATTGTCCTCATGGCTACTCTTAAAGGACAGAGAATAGATCTACTGATTATTGGGCCTACCCTGGGCAGAATTATCTATCCACTATTTAATTACTTGTCTGTTAAGCTGGTTTCTGAAGTTATGAATAATTTCTATAATTGGATGTCTTCCTATAATTGAAAAAAGTATATTTAGTACTATCTTTGCAGTATTCAAGTCAGGAATTTTGAAATTTTTTTTTTTTTTCAGTACTGAGGATTGAACGCAGGGGCATCTACCTCCAAACTTCACTCCCAGTCCTATTTTTTATTCTTTATTCTTTATTTTGAAACAGGGTCTCACTAAGTTACAGAAGGCCTCACTAGGTAGCTGAGGCTGGCCGTGAACCTGGATCCTGTGGTCCTAGCCTTCCAAGTACTGGGATTACAAGTGTGTACCACCATGCTCGGTTGAAATTGTTTCTTTTGAGCCTGTGGACCAGAGAAAAGCCCTAGATCTATTACTAAACACATAAGAGAAACTGAATATAGAGGTTGGTCAGGATTTTCCCTAATTTTTCTCTTTTTAAGTCAGTTTACAAAAACTCCTCTTATGCCTAGTTTATATCAGACTCAGTGCTATGTATTAATTGTGTGTGTGTGTGTGTGTGTGTGTGTGTGTGTGTGTGTGTGTGTGTGTGTGGTATTGGGAATTGAACCCAGGGGTATTCTACCTCTGAGCTACACCTCCAGCCCTATTTTGTTTTATTCCTTATTTTGAAACAAGGTTTCACTAGGTTGCTGAGAGCCTCACTAATTAGCTGAGGCTGGTCATGAACCTGTGATCCTTCTGTCTCAGCCTCCCAAGTACTAGGATTTCAAGTGTGCACCACCACACCAGGCCTGTATTAATAATGATTTAAAAACAAAACAAACAAACCAGATGTGGTGGCACAGGCCTGTAATCCCAGAAATTTGGGAGGCTGAGACAGGAAGATCACAAGTTAAAGGCTGGCTTGGGCAATTTAGTGATACCCTTTCTCAAAATAAAAGAAATAATAAAATTTAAAAGGGAGCTGGCGATATAGCTCAGTGGTAGAGAACACCTGGGTTTGATGCCTGCTCCTACTGTGGCAAACAAATAAATAAAAATGCTGGTTCTCAAGAACTTCACTTCCTAATGAGAGAGAAAAGTTACAAAAACTTATACTATTTGAAAATGCTCTCATAGGGTGCTACTGTACCATAGTGAGGAGGGTGCCTAATTGTGTCTGAGATGACTTGGGAAAGTTTCTGGATAAGACAATGGCTGAATTAAGACTTAAAAACCTGTAGAAATTACTAAGGAAAGCTGGGGGTGGTGGTACACACCTGTAATTCCAGTACTTGGGAGGCTGAGACAGAAAGATCGCAGGTTCAGTGACAGCCTTAGCAACTTAGGGAGACTCTCAGCAACTTAGGGAGATCCTGTTTCAAAATAAAAAATAAAAAGGGCTGAGGGTGTAGCTTGGAAGTAGAATGCCCCGGGTTCAATCCCCAGTAACACAAGAAGAAGAAAAAAAAAAGAAAGAAAGAAATTAGTAGGGAAAATTTAGGATAAGAGGATGATAAGAATATTTCAGGCAAAGAACAGCATTTGCAAAAGCAAAGAGATTTAAAAGTGTGTAGCATATTATTAAGAACATTAAGTGTAAAAGAAAGTACTAGGGAAAATTTAGAATAGGATAATAGGATGATAAAAGTATTCCAGGCAAAGAACAGCATTTTTAAAAAAGCAAAGGGATTTAAAAGTGTAGCATATTATAAAGAACATTAAGTGTTTCAGATAGCAAGTGAACAACATCCTATTGTGAGAATGGAGAAATATTCCTAGAAAAGGCAAATTCTAGATCAAGAAGTGTCTTCAAGCCAGGAGTGATGGCACACACCTGTAATCCCAGTACTTAGGAGGCTGAGACAGAAGGATCACAGGTTCAGAACCAGCCTCAGCAACCTAGCAGGATTTTCAGCAACCTAAAGAGACCCTGTTTCCAAATAAAAATGAAAAATGGGCAGAAAATGGCCTATTCATGATCTTAGATGAGATATTCTCAGACCTCCAGACATGGCCAAGTGTTATCTATAGTTATTCTCCTGTGCAACAGCAAATCAGAAATTCATGCTCCTAGCTAACTGTAACTTAGTACCCATTGATCAACCTTTCCCCATTCTTCTTCCTTCCTACTCACCCAGCCTCTGGTAACCACCATTTTACTCTCAATTTCCAGGAGATCAACATGTTTAACTTTCATGTATGAGTGAGATTGATGAGGTAGAATAGGAGGAATAAAATTTAGGTAGGAAGGAGACACTAGGAGGAAAAGGAAAAATATAGTTTTAAAATCTGGAGAGTTTTAAGCTAACTCCACCCCTTGGAAGTTTCTTAGAAGGTCCCATACCCTAATCCGCTGAAGCCCTGCCCCCACCTGATATTCAGGGCCAAGGACAACCCGAGATTCAGGACCAAGGTCAAATCCATCTTGAAACCTGAGGAAGAGGAGGATCCAACTTGGAACGCCCACCTATTGCCCACCGATACCTGAAAAAGGAGGAGGTCCAGACTGCTTCTGTGCCCACCCCTTTTAAAAGTTTATAAAAGAAGCCCCTTCCTCCTTTTTCCCTGCTCTCTCTCTCTCCCTTGCCCGCATGGTCCGGAAGATCTCCGCTTACCTGTTTCTCCGAGTCCCTGATTTTCCTCAATAAAGATCTGCCTTTTTTTCCTGATTGGCACATGTTAAAATTCTTTTCATCACGGAGGCCAAGGACCCACGAATGGGACCATGTTATCCCATGACAAGATCATGTGGTACTCTTGATTTGTTTTGTTGTTGTTGTTTGCAAACCCGGGGGCATTCTACTGATGAGTTATACCCCTAGCCCTTTTTATTTTATTTTTAATTCTAAGTTATTGAGGCTGGTGTCAAACTGGTGACCTCCTGTCTCAACCTCCCAAGTATAGGTGTGTACCACCATGCCCAGTGATATTTATCTGTTTGTGCCTGGCTTATTTCACTTAACATAATGATCTCTAGTTCCATCTTTGTTTTGTCAGGGTAATTTTTTAATACTTTTATTGGTACATTATAGTCTCACATCATGATGTAGATAATGACATACATGCACACAGCACCTGGTGGACGTTCCCCTGGGCCCCCCTCATGTCCCTCCCCACACAGGGTATTGAGATTGACATTGGTATTCTCACATAAGTACATAACATCCATGGAAGTGATTCCTTCATTGATCCTCCCTCTTCCTACCCCCTTCCCCTAGGCCACCTCCCTGGCCCCACTGGAGTTTATCCTCCATTATCTGAAGTTCCTCTGGTATCCTGATGTCTCCCTAGCTTCCACATATGAGAGAAAACGTATGACCCTTCACTTTCTGTGACTGGCTAATCTCACTTGGCATAATGTTCTCCAGGTCCATCCGTTTTCCTGCAAATGACATAATTTTGTTCTTCTTTATTGCTGAGTAGAATTCCACTGTGTGTATATCCCATACATGGATAAAAAATTTAAAATGATGATAAAAAAAGAACCCAGGGGCATTCTACCTCTTTGCTACACCCCCGGCCCTATTTTATTCTTTTATTTTGAAACAGGATCTCACTCAGTTGCAGAGGGCCTCACTAAGTTGTTGAGGCTGGCTGCAAACCCGAGATCCTCCTGTCTCCCAAAAACTGGGATTACAGGCATGCTCCACCATACTCAGCTTTTTAAAATACCTCTATTGGTACACTGTAATCTCACATCATTATGTAGCTCATACTGGTAGGGACATACATGCAAACAATACGTGATGAGCTTTCGCCACTCCCAGGCTCCCTCCCCATTCCTTCCCCTTCCCCACACATGATTTTGCAATTGGCTTTGGTAATTTCACATATGTCCATAATCTCAGTGTCAGTGTTTCCCTCATTGATCTCCCCTCCCCCACTTAACACCACCCTCCTGTAGACCCCCTCCATTGCTCCACTGGGGTTTCTCCTCCATTATCTAAAGTCCCTGTTGTAGCCCAGTTACTCCTAAGCTTCCACATATGAGAGAAAACATATGACCCTTCACTTTCTGTGACTGGCTAATCTCACTTAACATAATGTTCTCCAGGTCCATCCATTTTCCTGTAAAATGACAATTTTATTCTTCTTTATTGCTGAGTAGAATTCCATTGTGTGACATATCCCATAATTTTGTAATCCATTCATCTGTTGATAGACACCTAGGTTGGTTCCATAATTTGGCTCTTGTGAATTGTGCTGCTATAAACATGGATATGCCTGTATTACTATAATATTCTGATTTCAATCCCTTTGTAAATAGACCCAGAAGTGGTATAACTGGATCATATGGTAGATCCATTCCCAGCTTTCTGAGAAATCTCCACACTGATCTCCATAGTGGCTGCACTAATTTGCAGCAGTCCCACCAACAGTGTAGAAGAGTTCCTATTTCCCCACCTCCTTGCCAGCATTTATTATTGTTTGACTTCTTGATTACTGCTGTCTAATTCCATGCCAGGCTTTAATCTGACTTTTTAAAAAGAACATGCTGGCTCTAGAGCACTTAAAAAAATCTATAAAAAGTATTTTGTAAGCTGTAGAGAGTACCTCAAATTTGAAAACAAGAGAATAATTTATGAAGCATCTTAAGCAATAACTGCTAGGTTTATTTTCTTTCCCTTTTTCCTACTTATTTCTACTATAGATTTGTAGAATTACTTAATGTTATAAGAGAAAATAAGCAATTAAACAATCGTGCTGCAGCATCATAGCTCAAATCCTCTTTTTGGTGGTCTCCATTCATCTAGGGATTCCAGGTGGAATTGACTCTGCCCCAAGATGGGCATGACTCAGGACTGGCCAGCCACAGCCACAGTGATGATTGCAGTGACTGTTAACAATGCCTAATGAGAATGACTGAGGCTCGATGATGAAGATAAGAAATTGTGAGATTTATAATATATATATGTAATATTGGATACATAAAATATCTTTTTTGGTTGTACAGTCAGAAGAGTTTGCTAACAGTTTAGATGGTATCAGAGAAAGAGTTAAGATTGGCTCTTTTAACCCTTGAGCTGGAGGTTAGCTCAGTGTAAAGCACTTGCCTTAATCCCCAGTACTGCAAACAAACAAACAAAGAACCCCAAAGAGTGGTTATTCTGAGCATTTGGGTGATAAAAGACTATTTACTGAGATAGGAAACATAGGAGATGAAACAGGTTTTATGGAATAAAAGTTAAGGTTTTATTTTGGGACATCATAAATTTGAGGTTCCTGTTAGACACACAATATGAGATGTCAAGTAAGCAGTTGTACAAATTAGCATAAGAGAAATTTTGAATTCCTTAGGGTAGAGTCTTAATAGTCGAGTTGTTGGATCAAAGGTTATGTGCAACTCGACAGTGCTATGCTGGAGCCAGCTGGCGAGGAGAACCAGTGCAATATGAACACAAGTGGCGGGCATGTGCTTCCAGCCTTGTTCCTGGTCTGAGGAGGAAACATTCAGTTGAAAAATTAAGTACAGGGCTGGGTGTAGCTCAGTGGTAAAGCACTTGCCTTGAGTGCTTTACCAGGCTTTTGCACAAGAGTCTGGGTTCAATCCTTGTATTGCAAAATAGTAATAATAATAAGTACAATTTTGCTTTATATTTTGCCTAAGTACCCTTTTGAAGTTGAAGAAGTTCTATTTTCTTCCTATTTTTGAAAGTTCTTATCACAAATGGCTATCGAGCTTTGCAAATGCTCTCTTCTTTCTTCTTTTTTTTTCTTTCTGGTACTGGGTATGGAACCCAGGGGCATTCTATCTCCGAGCTACACCCCCAGTCGTATTTTTATTTTTTATTTTTTATTTTTTTTGCAGTACTGGGGATTGAACTCAGGGGCATTCTACCTCCGAGCTATACCCCCAGTCCTATTTTTTATTCTTGATTTTGAAACAGGGTCTCACTAAGTTGCAGAGGGCCTCACTAGGTAGCTGAGGCTGGCCGCGAACCCGGATCCT
>PVLC010002078.1:39451-98594 GCA_004027655.1 Graphiurus murinus
AATCCCAGCATTCGGGAGGCTGAGACCAGAGGATCCGGGTTCGCGGCCAGCCTCAGCTACCTAGTGAGGCACTCTGCAACTTAGTGAGACTCGGTTTCAAAATAAAGAATAAAAAATAGGGCTTGGGGTATAGCTCGGAGGTAGAATGCCCCTGAGTTCAATCCCCAGTACCGCAAAAAAAAAAAAAAAAAAAAAAAAGTTCAAGTAGAGCTGGGAGTGGTGGCACATCCCTGTAATTCCAGTACCTAGGAGGCTGAGACAGAAGAATCCCAGGTTCAAGGCCAGTCTCAGCAACTTAGTGAGGCCCTATTTCAAAATTTAAAAAAGGGCTGGGAGTGTATTTCAGGGGCAGAATGCACTTGGGTTCAAACCCTAGAATAATAATAATAATAATAATAATAATAATAATAATAATAATAATAATAAAGCAAACCATTATATACTTTATTGCTTATTTGAATAGTGAGGTAGAGGATATTATAGCACTAATCAGCATGAAATGCTGCTTAATTTAATAATTTAAGCACACTTATTCCTTTTTTTGTTTGTTTGTTTTGTAGAACTGGGGGTTGACCCCAGGGGCATTCTTCCTCTGAGCTATACCTCCAGCCCTATTTTTATTCTTTATTTTGAAACAGGGTCTCACTAAGTTATGGAGGGCCTCACTAAGTAGCTGAGGCTGGCCATTAACCTGTGATTCTTCTCTCTCAGTCTCCCAAGTACTGGGATTACAAGTGTGTGCCACCACACCCGGCTACACTTACCCTTTTATTATATGAGTATTTTATTTCATCTTGAGTCATCATCACACTATAAGATGATTACTGATTTGCAAATTATTCTAGGCCTTTCAAGTATTTATATTCATTCATATGTGTTCCAAATTTTCATAAAAGAAATTTAATTACTGTAATTTTTAAATGGCCTGTGTAGGTTTGATCTGAAGTTCTTGAATTAGAGAATGGCCATCTGAATTCTGCTACATTCTTGAAGACAGTCACTTTTAAATAACAACATCTAAAGGAAAAAACTATGGAACAAGAACTATATGGGCTCTTTACCCTCAGAAGTCTCTCTCTGGACAGCCTCATTCTCCCTTGAATGTGTATCTGCTTTCCTAAGTAAATCTATGTCTCTGAAAGAAAAAAAAAAAAAAAGAACTATTTGGGCTCAAAGGGGCCCTAAATGTGCAATATAATAATTCTAAAATGTATACAGAATTGCCAGGTGATGGAATAGTTATTCCTAAAGATCAGTGGGCTATTTTTTATCTTAGGAAATCATGTATTCAAAGCATACATTTTAAATGCAGGACATTTCTCTTCCAGCTACTTGTGCAAACTGTATACTCAGAAGGAACAAAGAAGTGGACTGTATTTTAATATGTGATAATTTGGTTGCATTTCAAAATTAAAATTCAACGTTCAGTTTTCTCTTATACATAAATTTTCACTATTTACATAAGTAATTTGAAGATCTAAGAATATAACTAAAATAAAACTGGTGATTATGATACTGCTTTATGTATGGTCAAGATAAAGCATCAGTTTTTTCTAAGAGACTAGTGTACTGATGAAATATAAAGAAGAATAGAGGCCTGTGTAAAATATTTCCAGGAAGAATTTTTGGGTTTTCACCTATCAATTCCAGAAATTGTCCCATGATTTTCATGTTAAAGAAACACTATCAGTTTAATTATACCAGTTTGTTTGAGGTTCTGGTAAATATTTCTTTCACAGCAATGGTTGTATGTAGGATTTCTTCTTAGTGCTCACAATAAATACAGTTGGATAAGAACTGGTGGTTTCTTCCTCCAAAAGAACTGATGTTTTGGCTATTTTTGGGGGGAGGGAGAGAAAAAGGCTCTACATAAAATTATTGAGTAGGCCTACGTTAAAATTCTCCCTTGACTTATTAGGATGGGGCTAGGAGAGAGAGAGGTTTGATGCAAAATTTTTAGAATAATAATATCTATTTTTTTTTTAATGTACAAATTCTCCCCTGTCCCCTGTCATTCTCCCGGTATGTGCTGGTACCTCTGGACGGTTCGGAAGCCATTTTAGAACTCAGGAAGCAAAAGTATGTGCGTTCCACTGTTGCGTTTGCAGGTGCTGTGGCGAGCATAACCTTTGCTCGCTTGCCGGGTGCAACCCAGCTATTATTAATGTCTGTGAGGATCAAAGACAGCACAGAGAATTCCCAGCCCATGTCCTAACACCTGAAATTCGAACAATGTTTCTAGAGCAGATGGAGAAAAAAAAAAAAAAAAACCTCACTGGACCCTTACTTTTCAAGTCTATATTCAGATCTAGGGGAATGTGTATTTTTTTAAGGCATTCTTCAAGATCCCTCCTGGATTTTCTAAACTATTCAAGATTGAAAAAAAAAAAAAAAAAAAAAAGCCCCCTTCTAGGTGCTCTACGCATCCCAGCCCTGCAATCCACTGCGTTTCAGGCTGAGGGTCTTCCCGAAGGAATGTGCATTTTCGGTCCTGGATGTCTCAGAATGTCTGGGGAAAGGGAAAACCCTAGGGCGACTTTGCGAACCGTCAGAGAGGCTAAGAAGCCCTGGAGGCATTCGCCGCCTCTCTGCGGGACGCCAGGCGCCGAGCCCTCGGGTCCTCAGCTGTCACCGGGAGGAGGAGGAAGGGAGCGCTGGCACTGGCGTCGGGCACCGGGCGGCTCCTGTCGCCGCGCCGCCTGCTCACCTCTGCAGAGAGCTAGCGCTGCGCCCCTCACTCCGGCTCCCACGCCGCCCTCCCGCCCCAGTCGCCAGGCCGTCCAGGGGATGGCTGCTACCTCCTCGGGGACCGCTGCCCAGGGCCGGGACCCGGGCGGGGGACGCGGGGTGACCGGCTGGGCTCCGGCTCCCGCTCCCCCTCCTGCGCCGCGCTGCAGCTGGCCGGGCCGCGGCCGCGCACTCACCCGCGGGCGCCTCCGAGGTTCCCGGGGGCGGGGGCTGGGAGGCTGCGGCCACCGGCCTGCTCCGCCGCTCGCCACCGCCGCCTCCCCAGGGCCGCGGATCCGAACCTCCGAGCGGCGGGCGCTCCCGAGTCCCGAGCGGGGAGTGCAGCCGGGCTGCAGGCTGGTGATCCGGCGGGGGGCGGCCTGGGCGGCTCGGGGAGCGCCGGGTCAGGCGAGGTCGCGCGGGAGGCTGCGGCGGCTCCCGCGGGCGCGCCGTGCGCCGCGGTCTGGGCCGGGGGCCGCGCGCCGGGGCTGCAGGCTCCATCCAGCCTGGCGCCCGCCGCCTTAGGGGGACAGAGACCAGGGCGGCCGGACCTGCCGAGCAAACTAAATAAATAAAAAGGAGACTGTTATTTAAGGCGCGGAAATTTGAAATATTTGGACAGGAAGAGAAGAGAAAAGAAACCTTAGCGAGGGAGGGAAAAAAAAAAAAAAACACGCCAGCTAACGGTTTTGAAGCTCCCCCGCCCCCACCCCGGGTTTTTCTGCGCTCCGACTGGGAGCTCCGAGCTCCAGTTTCCTCTCTAGGCCGCCTGAGGCCGGAGCTGGAGTCTGGAGAAAAAGGTTTCCAAGGGATAAAAAGATTCTCTTCTTAGCCCCTCCGAAGAGGCTGGGGTTGGCTCTGGGCAGAGCGGAGCTCTGGGTCTCAGACGGAAAGTTTGTTTCCTGCCTCCCACCAGGGCTCTGCGTGGATCTGTTTTCATGGAACTGCCCTGTAAAAGCAAACCGGTCTCCAGAGACCAAGCTGGGGACTTTCCCCTTGTAGCCATTTGATGAGAGTTGCTTGGGGCAGTCCGGAAGGCTGCAAGCATGACCCCCTCCGTCCCCAGCGCAGCGATCTTCCAGCGCTGCTGGATAGTTATTTCTGCCCGGGGTAAAAGCCAAAAACACCCTTTTGGGAACTGAGATTTCGAAACTAGTCCCGGGCCACAGATTCCAGAATGTCCGTTTGATCAATACGACGAAGGAAATCTATCATATTGCCAAGTGAATTGCTTTGCCAGGACATAATATTGTATTTATCAGTTACCCAGCATGGTGTGTGTGTGTGTGTGTGTGTGTGTGTGTGTGTGTGTGTGTATGTGTGTGTGTGTGTGTGCGTGCGCGCGCGCGCATCACACCACTGCGAGGTGCTTAGCTAGTGTTCATCAAAAAATGATCCATTCACTTCCTAGATATGATAAAAGGCGCTTTACTTAGAGGTTCGGGGACCAGAACGTGCGCTGAGGTCCTGTAAGGGTCCCCTCACGTCCCAAGTGTAAGCCTGGATTTAGCTTACTGGGCAAAGGCTGAGCCTGTTTCCCGAAGTGGATGTGGATGCAGATGGGATGCAAAGATGAAGTGAATTTGAAAGCGCATCACTGCTTTGTATCCTCCAACCTCTATATCATGGTCCCCTGGGGCTCTAGTACTCTACTAATTAGCACTTGCATCCTCGCTCTCTGCACTGGAAACCAGACTTCTCCCCGACCTCAGCTAGCTGCAAATTAGACCTGATAAAACTCCGCAGCGCGGCTACCCTACATTTAGGCATATTCAAGTCTTACTGAATACTGTCGAGGTTTTTAAGAGATTGAATAATGATTTTTCATATTTCCTAGAGGGGACCACATAACTCATTTCTAAAATACTTAGATTAGCAAAGCTACTTCCTGCGAAGAGCCAGAATAATGTGATGTTTTAATGCTTAGCAAATTTTAGGCTGATCTAGAGATAGGGCTTCCTCTCTATTGTATTCTAGACCACCCGAAAACAAAGCTATTGCAGAAGTTCTTCTCTTTGGCCTTATGATCATTCTATGCCTTTATATTTGAAAAAAAATTTTTTTTTTTGGTACTGGGGATTGAACCTAGGGGCATTCTACCTCCGAGCTACACCTCCATCCATTTTTATTCTGAAACAGTGTCTCCCTAGGTTGCTAAGGATCTGGTCACATTGCTGAGGTTGTTCTCAGACTTGTGACTCTCCTGTCAAGTATTAGGATTAGAGGTGTGTGCCACCATGCAGGGTTTATATTTGAAATCTTAAAGGGGATAAAGTAAATAGAGACATAGTGGATACTGTAACATCCATTAAACTGGTTTTTAAATTCAGAATTGTCCAACTTTACAGTTGCAACTTATAAAAAGGGTTATTTTGATTACTTTAGTAATAGTGTTGTGCTCAGAAAATATTTTTAAAACAATATATTCTGTATATTGACTCTATTTTAAAATATAAAATACACTTTTCCTTCAGAGCCAACTCAATTTCTACTTTTTTCTAAAAAAGTGTCCTAAGTTTACTTTTATGTTGCCATCAAAAATAAATTTATTTAGTAAGTTGTGGCTAAAGGTGGCAGAAGTCAAAGTCTTGTTGCACTTAACTTAGGGAATGTGGATTTTAGTCAGAAGATAAAAAGGATTAAACTTTCCTCCTATATTCTTTTATATTACCATGGAAAATACATGATTGAAAATCACTTGCCTGCAACCATTCCAGTCCTTGTTAGGGCAGGCACCAAAAACATGCCCTTCAATAAACCTTGGAGTATTTTGTTCTTTTTGAAGCGAGGGCAGAGAGTTTATGAAGCAGAAGAAGAGAACTTTCACATAAAACATCTTTGTTCATGTAGGGGGATGATGAATAAAGTATTTATAATTTTATAAATGGTAACTGCATTGAAATCCTTTGTTGACAGTTTTTAATTAGTATGATAATTAGTAGATGTTGGAAAAACTCTTGGAAACTTGAGATACTTCTATTTCTTTCAAAATAGGTTTTTTGTTAGCTAAATAGGCTTCTAAAATATTTTATACTACTTTACTAAAAAGTCTTGTGAAAATCAAGTGCCTTATGGAAGGGTGGCTTATTTATTTATTGTAAGTATTATTATGTAGACCTTAGTTATGATCCTTACATATAATTTTTCTTGCTGAGTCTTTTATCACCTAAAAATGTGTATTTGTATCTTATTTTAATGCTTAATTAAATATTTTGTGGTTTTATATTTCCTACAGGGAGAAAAAGCCAGTACTACACCCAGTATACTTATGGTACAATTTTGGGAAAGATATTACTTAACCAATTGTTTCCTGTTGTGAAAGTGTTTCATTTTGTGAAAATCAACTACTGGGAAGCATATTTAAAGTGTCATTTTCTTTTAAAACTGGCTTTAAGTCGGGTGTGGTGGCGCACGCTTGTAATCCCAGCATTTGGGAGGCTGAGACCGGAGGATCTGGGTTCATGGCCAGCCTCAGCTACCTAGTGAGGCACTCCGCAACTTAGTGAGACCCTGTTTCAAGATAAAGAATAAAAAATAGGACTGGGGGTATAGCTCGGAGGTAGAATGTCCCTGAGTTCAATCCCCAGTACCGAAAAAAAAAAAGAAAAAGAAAAACTGGCTTTAAGAACCAACAAATATTTGCTTTCAGATCACTACTTCTGAAACTTATCCTTTAAGTACTTGACTTAACTTTGAAAAAAAGAGAAGATTGGACATTTGAAGAAATTCATACAGAAATAATTTCAGGTTTGACCTTCAAAAGTGCTGTTCTTTTTTTGTTGTTGTTTTAAAGCAGAAATATTAGACATCAAGTAAACTCAGTGTGGGGTAGGATGGGGAGAGAAAGAAAAGAATAACTGAATCATAAACAGACTAATATCTAGCTTTCCAAATGGTCTACTTTTCCTAATGTTAAGACTTTACAACATCATGAACTTTTCAGTACAATTCTTAGCAAGTGGCAAGTTGTGTGTATGTAATAGAGGAGTGAAAATCACAGAAAGACCTTGTCCTGTTTGGAAAAGTGTTTTAATTAGGCAAAAGAAGCATTAGGACAAACCATTTTAAAAACAAAAGCTCCAAGTTGGATACTGTGATTGGCAAAGTGGTATGCAAAGAAAAGTCAAAAGATAAAATATTCAGAAGAAAGCCAAAGCTATTTTCAATTACACATTAGAAATCAGTGAAAAAGATGTTGCTTAAATATATTCATGAACCTGTAGCAGGATTTCCACTCGTGCAGTTTCAGAAGCTTTAACTAGCTGCTTAAAATAGGAAAAGAAAAACGGCATTTTAACAAACAATAGTAAAATATAGGACAGCCAACCAATTAACTAACAAAGTAGGCACAATGTGGGAAAGCCTCCCACATTCACTGCAAGTTTGCAGCTCCCCCCACCCCATTTGCCTCCATCAGGCTAACAACCTCATTCCTCCCATAGAGCCTGGCCAAGTCAAAGGCCGTGTCCCCCTTATGATTCCGATGCCCCACATTGCTAGCTGTGTGCTTGACAAGGAACTCCACTACTGGGAGGTGGCCTTCTCTGGCAGCCAAGTGCAAGGGCAGGTTCCCTTCATTATCCTCAATGTTAACATCAGCTTGAAACTCCAGCAAAGTCTGTAAAGTGTCCACGAAACCCGCTCTGGCTGCATCATGAATGACAGCGAAACCAGTTTGGTCTTTCAAATTGGGATTAGCACCTCTAAGTAGTAGTCTCCTGGCAATCTCAGGATTTCCAAGTTTCATAACCTAGGGGGAAAAAAAAGTAAAAATGGTAGAATCCTTCAAGTGCTCATGCTACAGGAATATTTTAAAATATCTATCTGTCCTATTTGTGTAACTCTTTTGGATGGAGTGCTTAGGGAAGACTCAGTATAGGATTTGAAGGACTCGGTTGCAGGAAAGTATTAGTAAAAGTAAAACTTCTAAAAATGGAGCTTCTTTGATGGAATATCTTAAATGGGCCCCAGAAGTAAGATAAGTTGATCAACAAAATAGAATTTGTGCAACTCATATAAATTTCACTGGCAACTCACTCCTTTATTGCCCATGAAGAGTTGTGTAATGCCTTTCATGAATTCATTAAAATAAAAGAAATGGAATTTGTGATTTAAATAAGAGTCTCCTATTTGCTCACTCATGCTCACAAAATGTGCCTGGAGTATTGAATCTGAAAAATCAAACATGGGTAAATTTGTTTTCTAAGTAGCTACCTAAAACAAGTAAGGATGGTGAGTTTTTTTACCCCCCCCCCAACAAATGTCACCTCTCACGAAACCGACCTATTAAAAATCCAGACCTGAAATATTCGAAAATGATTAATTTTCCTCCAATTAGCTATAGTCCTAAATTTCTAAGTGTTTTAGAAAATATTTTTTCCTTTGCAAGTTCTTTAATATTGACTGCTAGGTATGTTCAGTGCTAGAAGCTTTCATTTCAAATTACAGAATGTTACTGATTATTAAGGCATTAAATAAGCCACAGTGCTATTCCTTGCTTATTATCAATTAATCTAAAACTTAAGTTCATGATATACCTTGTATTAGGAACTTGTATGGCAACTGTTATCAAAAAGAATGAAACAGGCTTCCTACTACTATATTACTTACTGTTTATCAACTAGCCTCTGGATTTTCAAGTGAGAAAAAAATATATATACATATATGTATATATATGTGTGTATATATATGTATACACACACACACACACATATATATATATATATATGGTGTGTGTTTGAGGCACGGGGACAGCTCTGTCTTGTGGTTTGAGCCCATTTAATAATCAACTGATGACCCTGTCTTTTCCTTTTGCAGTTATTATAAGCACTTAGGAACAGCTATTTGTAAACTGCCAATATTTTAAAATCAGAATGTGGTATTAACATTTGCTATCAGCATACAAAATAATTTACATCATACTTACTGTTGTTTAAATATATTTCACTTTAATAAAAGGTGTGTCTGTTAATCTCTTAAGATTAAAGAATATCTTGTAAACTAGAATGCAAGCATAAAATAATATATATATATATATATATAATTTAGTTGTAAAAAATATCCTCATTGACATGCCAGAAATTTTTAGCATTTTAATTAGTTTAACTTATATTTAGGTATATTCATAATAATCTAGATTTATAGTAAATAGGTTACATAGAACATACTCAGTGTTTATTAAATTAAATAATAATCCATTGGAGAATACATACGAAGTTGATTTGTCTCTTTAAATGTTTGTTTAAAAATAATCACAAATGAAGCAATATAAAATATATTTAGGATGAATAATATTTTGGAAATACAAATATATAGATAGTCAAGATATTAAGTTTCCCAGTTGATAAAGCCCTGTGAACTTGTAGCACTTCTTTTAAGGGCCGTGGTAAAACTGATGATTTATTTTTCAAGAACCTCAGTGAAATATATTTTTTGGTTATTAAGAATTAATACAATCTAATTTTTGCCACAACTCTCTCTAAAGATTTAGTCATAATTAAGGGCTTAGAATGAGAAAAACAAGAGATAGACACCTTGGATCCTTGCAAAGCAAATGTACGATTAAGGCCTTTGCTATTATCCTGATTGAAAAACTTACACCAGGGAGAGAAAGCTTTTGTAACTAAGATAGATAAACATAATTATTGAAGAAAATTTGCAATCTTTCACAGAAAATAATGGTAATATTAGAAATGGTTTTGAAGTAAATTTTTTCTTATGACAACATCATAGACAGGCTTAAGCATACTGAAAAAAAGCCTTCAGACTCCTATTTGGGTGTGTGTGTTTCATTACATGTACTAAGATTAAGCCACAATACATGAGTGGTATTATCTTGATAAATATTTTTAGTATAAACAAGATTGTAGATTTGTATTAAATGTTTATCAAAAATTCTTAAACAGTATTAACCGCCCAGTCTTCCTGTTCGTCAAAAGTCCTGTAAGATCTTATTCTGAAAATGGGTTAAGTGGCTCATGCTTTGTGAGATTAATATAATTGGGCTTTTCAGTAGGAAACGTTGGAATATATTATATTTGTGTCATTGCTACCATTACCAAACCTATTCAAAACTACCAGATGGGAAAAGAAAAAAAAAATCCTTTCCCTATGTAATATACCTTAAATAACAAGGTAAATAATTTAGTACCTACGCATCAGCTTCCTAAATACTAAAAATTTTCAAGGCCAATGCATTCTGATTTAGAATGTACAGAGTATATGAACTTTGTTATATCTCCTGCCACTTAAACTTCAAATTCTTATAACAAAGCCCTCTAAACAAAGCCCTCTAAAAGTCCTTTCCCCAGTGGGTTTTCAAAAACAGTTTCGTAAAAGAATTGCTCATAGGAGTATCATGAGAACTATGCTAAAGCAACCATTTGAGACTACTTTTCCATTTTTCTGTTTCTAAGTCCTTCAACTAAGTTACATGATAACGTTTGGAGGAGGAAAAAATTATCAGGTACATACTTGGCAGCTGGACATGTGTCAATTGTTGCAGTAAATCTAACTACTGAAAATTAGAGCATACCACGGTATGCCCCAAGGGACAGAAACACTACAGTTTAGCCCTGATTAGAAAATTCAACTTTTTATTTCTCCTCACTCCTGAATGGGTGGATGGTATTATATTAACTGTGAAATGTACATCCTGTCCCCGTGCCCATTCCAAACAGAAAAGGTCATTTGTCAAAACGTGAGGCATTTGAAGGAAAAAACACCCTTGCTAGTAGTCAAGAAAATTAACGTTAAAGTCAATTATTGGGGACAGAGTACATGAAACCACTAATAGCAGTGTATTTTCTTCAAATAATAATCATAATAATGTGTTTACAGAACTATCTAAAACAAAACAAAACAAACAGACCTCGGCGCTGCTATGACTGCTTTAAAATCCCCCACCGTCACAAAAACATTCCAAAAATTAAGACCAAACCTAAAATCCTTTTGATATCGAAAACGTTACTGGATTTGACGAGTTTGTTCAAAGTACGTCATTTTGGAGAGTTGGATCCACTTAAAGATATAAAATATGGCAACCAACGAGGTTTAAAAACAGTGAAAATTTGTACCCCTGAAAGCTAAAAAGCTGTCAATCTAGAAACCGAGATCACGTAGGCAACATTATTAACCCGTTTTCCCCACCTCTCTGGATACCAACCTGCAGAGCGGTTCTTCCAAATCCATTTTGTGCATTGACGTTTACATTACTTTCCAACAAACTAGTAAGTCGCTCTAGGTCCCCCCTGGCAGCTGCGGAGGCCAACTCGTTCCCCCAAGGCTCGGCCATTCTTTAGGGTCCTGACGATCGGGAAAAGATGAATTAGTTGTTTTTCTTTTTCCCCCTTCCTCTGGTCCTAACCAGGCTGCATGATGGCATCGAAGACTGACAGAAGGACTGGGATGGTTAATCTGGAGTAGAGCTTGGTAGTAAATACTAGTAAGTTCTGTCTGCCAAAAGCCCGCCCCTCGATTCACACGTGATTATTCAGCAAAACCGAGCCATTGCTGAGGGGCTCCTCTCGCTTTTTAGCTTAACCCCTGTGAAGAATGCTGGTGACTCAACAGAGAGACTCAGACACACAGCCATTCTGGGTTAATTGCTCTGGACGTGAGATAAGAGAGCTGTCACGTACCTACACGGCAGATCTCCGAGGAATACGTGCGGAGACTGAAGGGACTAGGTCTGGACAGAAAATGCCGCGGCAGAAAAGGGATTTGGGGGGAAGAAAAGGCATGAACCCACCCTTGTTCACGGTGGTGTCTTGAGCCAAAACGTCAGGGGCAGGTCCTCGGAGGGGCTTGGTTTCCATTCGTCTCGCCCCAGGGGTAGTCCTGAGTCCTCCCCTGCAGGGAGAGCGCCGCGCTGGCTGGATGCTGACGTGCTCCGGGGGTTAAAGATGATCGCCAAAGGCAGTAGCAGTTCCGTGGCCCTCACGTTACTGGTCGGAGCGATTCCCCGGTGCTCCGGGCTTCTCCGGAGGAGCGGAGCTCGGCTAGCGGGCTAGCGCGGCGCTGGAAGGCTCCGGAGCCCGCCCGCCCGGCTGCCGCAGCTCCGCAGAGCCTCCGAGGCCGTGGGAGCCGGGCTCGGTGCGCGTCTCCCGAGGCTGCCCTGCGCGCCGCAGGCCCCCGGCCCGCCCGACATGCCGGCCCCGCCGGGTCCCGGGGCTCCCGGCAGCCCGAGGAGGGGGAAGAGCGACGCGGGAAGGGTCTACCGCGCTCCAGCCGCTGCAGCAGCTCGCGGCAGCATCCCGGCTGCACGGGGCAGCTCGCCGGTGACTTCCCGCCTACGACCGAGCCAGGTCCGGCTCCCTAGTGCAGGCAGTCATCGAGTCGCCGCCGCCCTCTCCTTCCTTCCCCGGGTTTTTGGGGGCCTCCGGAGATGAGGAGGATCCCGGGAAGCGCAGGCCAGGCTCCGAGTCTGGGGAGCCGGCGCAATTCCAGGGCGCAGCCGGCCCCGCCGCCCTCCTGGCGAGAGCCCAGCAGATTCGGCGCCCGGTGCCACTTCGCCAGTCGACCGCGGTGCCCGGTCTGTGCCTCTAGCCTGTGCCGCCGACAGGGCAGCGGCTGCCAGCTAGCTGTGCTCCGGAGCCGGACTGGGCGGCACTGCTTCCTCCTGACCCCGAGCGCTGCCAGTGACAGTCTCTTTTGTAGTCGGTCCCCCAAATCGCTGGACCCTGCTCCCTTCACCCCTAGCAGGCACTTGCGCGATGTCTCCCTTTCTGATCTTTTTCCTTTCCTCCCTCCCTGGCTGCTTTTTTCGCTGGAACAATTGCTGCTTCTGTGGCCTCTGCAGAGATGGTGCCGGTTTCTTCTCCCTTTTTTTCCGACCTCATCAGCTTTTTTTGAAAAGAAAAAAATTGAGCGCTTTTTGAGTTGAAAAACCCGCCCCCATTTTAACGGCAGAGTTTTAAGGAGGCCCGGCCGAGTTGCCGCGCCGCGGGAGCGGGAAGGCCGGGCCCCGCCCACGCCCCGCCCCCCGGCCTGGCGGCGCTCGCGCTCGCCGCCTCGCAGGCCCCGCCCCGGCCCGCGCCCTTCCCCCGCCGCCCGCGGTCCCGGCGCCGGCTCCCGCCTGTCAGCGGCGCGGCCTGGCCCGGGCCGGAGCGGAATAGCCCAGCCGAGCGGGGCCGAACTCCCCCGGCCGGCGGGCAGACTGGCGGGCTGGGGTCCGCGACGCGAAGCCGGGCTCGCTCGGAGCCCGGCAGGGCGGGCCGGGGTTGTTAACTGAGGCGTTGGTGGGACGCTGCCAAGCCGGGCGGCTGGGCGGCGCTGCCTGCGCTGGCGGAAAGCGAGGCTCCCCGGCCCTAGCGCGCTGGTCGGCCGGCCTCCGCGCTCCGCAGCCAGGCTCGCCAGGTTCGAGCCGCCCGGCCCGCGACGGCGGCGTCCCCCGGGCGCGCGCGGCGGAAACGCGGCCTCCTCCGCTCAGCCCGGCCGCGGCCTCGCACCTGCGGGGTCCTCGCCCCGGGCCCGGGAGGTGGCTGCCGGGTGGGGAAAGACCCGACCGACAGCCCAGTGCCCAGAAAGAGCAAAAGTCTTAAAGACGGGATTTTACGAAAACGTAACACATGATACAAGAAGGCATAACGAACTCTGAAGTCTTAATGTTCCAGGAACTAGAAAACGAGAAAGATTTCCTATTCTTGGAGGAAAAGGAGAAAAGCAGTGACCTTTAAAATTTCAAATAAGCCTTGGGAAGTGTTTTCTAATAGCTTTTTCTTTGTTGCCAAAGTTCTCTTTCACTACTTAAAAGGAGCTTAGCTTTCGGGGCTGGGGTAGAGAAAGGATGGTCTAAGTGTAAAGGAATAGTCTACCCTAGTCGTTTTATTTCAATCATGGAAAACCACTTCTCTGTAGGGTGTGTGTGTGTGTGTTACTGGGAATTGAATCCAGGAGCATTCTACCTCTGAGCTACACCCCCCAGCCTTATTTTATTGAAACAGGGTCTTACTAAATTGCTGAAGGCCTCGCTAAGTCGCTGAGGCTGGCTTTGAACTCTCTGTACTTTTAACTTTCTCTTTTAGCTATGTGAGGTTAATTAAGAACTGCTTTCTATATTTTTATGCTCTTAAAAATATCCAACACAGTCGCATGATGCACCCTGTGGTCAAAATGAAATCAAGCAAAAAATGACAAGTGGTCTAATTAGAACCAGTCACTGGCACCGTCATATATCCTCAAGCAACATCTGTAAGCAGCTCCTTGAAGTAAACTGGGAGTGTTAAAATGCACCAGAAACATCTGGATAATCATCTAGCAACAGATCGTCTGTTAGGTAGAGGGAGAGCTGAAACTTAGGAGAATCTGGCAGTGTTTTCTTTAACTGGATTTTGAGAAAAGTAAGATAAAATAACCAGAGCTCTTTTTCTGAGTTAACTAAAGCTCAATTGTGAATCAAGTAGGAACTACAAGAAATTAACTTTTTTCTTACATACATTTCAAATAGAATATTTATAATTCGATTTATACCAGTAATAAATGGTTGCTCTCTGTGTGTGTAGGGGTACTGAGGGTTGAACCCAGGGACATTCTACCTCGGAGCTACACCCCCTCCCCAATTTTATTTTATTTGGAACTGGAGATTATACCCAGGGTCATTCTCCCTCTGAGCTATGTCCTCCTAGGCTTTTTTATTTTTTTATTTTGAAATAGGGCCTCTCTAAGTTGCTGAGGGTCTTGCCAAATTGGGAGGCTGGTCTGGAATCTATGATCCTCCTGTATCAGCCTCCCAAGTACTGGGATTACAGGTGTTTGCTACCGCACTGTGCAATAATTTACTTTGGGTTATTCTTAAAGCTACATGCCTTTTTAGTAAAGCTGGAAAATGTGATAGTGTAGTAGCACTGTTGGATAATAAGAGATAACTGACCTTAGCCCAACTTATAAAAGTTTTTTAAAAGCATTTATTTATTTATTTATTTTTTGTGGTACTGGGGATTGAACTCAGGGGCATTCTACCTCTAAGATATACCCTCAGCCTTATTTTTTATTTTGAAACCAAGTCTCACTAAGTTGCGGAGTGCTTCACTAGGTAGCTGAGGCTGGCCGCGAACCCGGATCCTCCCGTCTCAGCCTCCCGAATGCTGGGATTACAAGCGTGGGCCACCATGCCTGGCTCTTAAAGCATTTATTATGGCTTTTGCTTTGGGAAAATATTGTAATGAAGAATCAAATTATACTTGTTATGTAAAGAATGGGATATACATGTGGCCTGGCACAGCAGGGCATGCCTATAATTCTAGTACTTGTTAGGCTGAAACAGGAAGATCACAGGTTTGAGGCCAGCACTGAGATACTGGGGATTGAACCCAGGGATATTCTACTTCCAAGCTACACCCCCAGCCCTATTTTATTTTTTGTTTTGAAACAGGGTCTTGCTAAGCTGCTGAGAGTCTCGCTACTTACTTAGGCTGATCTTGAACCTGTGATCCTCCTGTCTTAGCTTCCTGAGTACTAGGATTAAAGATGTGTACCACCACACCCAACTGTGAGACCCTATTTAAAAATTTTAAAAAAGGGGAAGGGTTGGGGTGGTATAGCTCAGAGGTACAATGCCTCTAGATTCAATCCCTAGTAATACACACACACACACACACACACACACACACACACAAATGGGTATACATGTGATATAATTTTCATGAAATAAAATACTTTTGGATGAATAACTGAATACAAAGTTATGGTAAATTGAGTGTGGTGAGCTGGGCATGGTGGTGACACTTGTAATCCTAGTATTTGGATTATAGGTGTGCACCACTCACCCAGCTTCAGGGTCTTTCAGGCAGGAGGTCCCAGGTGACTCTGGATGTCTGTGCAGCTTGGGTGCAGAGGCTGCTTAGCCCCGGTCCTGGCCTATTTGTTCCTATCTCTTTGGGTCATAGGCCTCTACTGCAAGTATGCACTACCAGACTCTCAGCCAGGCCAAGAAACGTCGGGCTTGATTCTCCTCTTTGTATTGATTGGAGCAGGAGGTATGGGAACAGCACTGTATGTGATGCGTCTGTCTGGCATTGTTCAATCCAGATGTCAATTGAGACAGGAAGAATAATCCAGAACCCTGGAACAAACTGGGTCCTAATGATCAATATAAGTTCTATTCAGTGAATGTGGAGTACAGCAAATGGAAGAAAGAAGGTCCAGACTTCTAAATGAAATGTTTCACTATAAATCTGCTAAGAATGAAGGCCTTTCAGAAGCTGTCCATTCAATTTTCCACTTAACTAGGAAATATGTGCGTGTGTGTGTGTGTGTGTGTGTGTGTGTGTGTGTGTGTGTGTTTTACTGGGGATTGAGCCCAGGTGCATTCTACTTCCGAACTATACTCCTAGCTCTATTTTATTTTTTGTGGTGCTGGGGATTGAACTCAGTGCATTCTAACTCTGAGCTATACTCCCAGCCCTATTTTATTTTATTTTTGGAAACAGAATCTTGCTAAGTTGCTGAGAGTCTCACTAAATTGATGAGGCTGGCCTCCAACCTGTACTCCTCCTGTCTCAGCCTCCCAAGTACTGGGATTACAGGCATACAGTACTTCTCCTTTTGTGTGTGTGTGTGTGATACTGGAGATGGAACCCAGAGGAATTCTACCTTTGAGTTACATCTCCAGCCCAATTTTTATTTCTTATTTGGAAACAGGGTCTTGCTAGGTTGATGAATCTCACTACTTGCTGAGGCTGTCCTCAAACCTATGATCCTCCTGTCTCAGTCTCCCAAGTGCAGGGATTACAGGCATGTGCCACCGTGCTTGGCTTCTACTTCTCCTTTGTTTATTTATTTATTTTTATTTATTTATTTATTTATTTTTGCGGTATTAGGGATTGAACTCAGGGGCATTCTACCTCTGAGCTACACCCCCAGCCCTATTTTTTTATTCTTTATTTTGAAACCGAGTCTCACTAAGTTGTGGAGTGCCTCACTAGGTAGCTGAGGCTGGCCGAGAACCCGGATCCTCCGGTCTCAGCCTCCCGAATGCTGGGATTACAAGAGTGTCCCACCACGCCCGGCTCTCTACTTCTCCTTTAAATACATGAAATCATGTTGGTTTCTTGGAATTTATCACATTGATTAATAAGTCTCTGAAACTTGATATGTGTCACTAATGCTGAAAATCTTGTAACTCTATAACTAGGATTCAGGAAATAGTGGAATGTAAAGAACTTCTTGAATTTCTATGTATTTGTATGATGGAAAATAAGACTTTAACCTGCTTAAAACATTCATTTTGTGAAAAAGAAAAAAGATGAAAGAAACAGTTTTACTAAGTTGCTCAAGGCAGTGCTAAGTTGCTGAAGCTTGAACCTGCAATCCTCCTGTCTCTGCCTCCCATGTACTGGGGTTACAGACATGCACCACCAGGCCTGGCTACACTATCAAATTCTTCAGGATTTTTTTTTTTAACTGGAGCTATACCTCCAGCCTGCCTGTCTTTCTTTCTTTCTTTCATTTATTTATTGGTACTAGGGATGGAACTCAGGGACATTCTACCTCTGAGCCATACCCCCAGCCCTATTTTAAAAATTAATTAACTAATTTATTTATTTATTTTGTGGTACTGGAGATAGAACCCAGGGGCTTTCTACCTCCAGGCTCTACCCCCAAACCTATTTTTTAAATTTGGAAACAGGGTCTTGCTAAGTTGTGGAGGGCCTCACTAAGTTGTTGAGGTTGGCTCTGAACCTGCGATCTTCATGTCTCAGCCTCCCCAGGTCCTGGGATTACAGGTGTGTGCCACCACACCCAATTGGAAAGTTTTAATTTTTTTTGTAATTCTGGTTTTGCTGGTGCCCTAATGTACATGTTTATTCTGCCTATTGTGTAAACCAGAAGTGGTAGCACAGAGGTTAGAATCTGATTCAAGAGCATAAATGAACATTACCAAGCACTTCCAATGAAAATCTACTATATATTGAGTACTAGTTCACTGAAGTTGACTCAAGAGTAACTCTGCCCTCAATCTTACACTCTAACATGGTACACAGCAATGATTTGCAGTTGAGTACTCTCTTATACTGATCATACTTTTTTTTTGTGGTACTGGGGATTGAACCCAGGGGCATTCTACCTCCAAGCTACACCCAGTCCTATTTTTTATTCTTTACTTTGAAACAGGGTCTCACTAAGTTGCAGAGGGCCTCACTAAGTAGCTGAGGCTGGCCGTGAACCCGGATCCTCCTGTCTCAGCTTCCCAAGTACTGGGATTACAAGCGTGCGCCACCATGCCCATTATCATCATCATCATCATCATCATCATCATCATCATCATCATCACCACCACCACCATCACCACCACCACCACCACCACCACCACCACCATCTTTTTAAGTTTTAAGACAGGATCTGGCCAAGTTGCCAGGCTGGTCTCCAACTTCTGATTCTCTTGATTCAGCCTCATGAAGTACTGGGATTACCTAGTGAGAAAGTGGTGTGAGCCACCACACCAGGACACAAGTACTATATATTTTTTTTCTTTTTTATGGTACTGAGGATTGAACCCAGGGGCATTCTACCTCTGAGCTACAACCCTGACCCTTAAAAAAAATTTTTTTTTTGAAACAGGGTCTTGCTAGGTTGCTGAGTCTGGCTATTTTGCAGAGGCTCTACTCGAACCTGAGAGCCTCCTGTCTCAGCCTGTACTGGGATTACAGATGTGCACCACCTCCCCTGGCTATAAATACATTGAAAGTAGTGGCTTACCCTGGTGTGGTGGCGCAGGGATTACAGGGATTACAGGCCTGTGCCACCACGCCCAGCTCCGGACTCCTAAATAATGGAAAGGGCTTAAGATTTGGTGCTCCAAGATCTGATTTCAAATCCTATGTCCGTTACCTGCTGATTTTAAATCACCATCTCAGCTGAGCATGGTGGCACATGCTTGTAATCTCAGTACTTGGGAGGCTGAGACAGGAGGATCATAGATTCGCAAGCTAGCTTTGCCAACTTAGTGAGGCTGTCTGCAACTTAGTGAGACCCTATTTCAAAACAAGAAATAATTGGGTTGGGAGTATAACTTGGAGGTAGAATGTCTCTGGGGTTCCATTCCTGGTTAAAAAAAAAAATCATTGTCTCAACTTTTTTTTTTTGGTGGTTCTAGGGATGGAACCCAGGGGCCTTGTACTTCCAAACTACACCCTCTACACCCTCAGCTGCTTGATTTTTTGATTCTTTATTTTGAAACAGGGTCTCACTAAGTTGCAGAGGGCTTCACTAAGTAGCTGAGGCTGGCTGCCAACCCGGATTACAAGCACGTGCCTTAATTCCCTCACCTGAAAAATAGGAATAATTATCATATTTACTTCAAAAGATTAAGTAATTTATGTGTCATATTTTGTTTCCATGAAACATTATGTAAATATTAATGTTTGTAAGTGCCAGGTGTGGTGGCACACACTTGTAATCCCAGTACTTGGGAGGCTGAGACAGGAGGATCACAGGTTCGTGGCCAGCCTCAGCTACTTAGTGAGGCCCTCTGCAACTTAGTGAGACCCTGTTTCAAAATAAAGAATAAAAAATAGGGCTGGAGGTGTAGCTCGGAGGTAGAATGCCCTTGGGTTCAATCCCCAGTACCACAGAAAAAAAATATTAATGCTTCCTATTTTATTTAAGCTTTTGAATTGCTTTTGGGCATTTTTTCCTTACTTTACAAGAGGACTTTCTTACATGGTGTGAGTAACTATAAGAAAGTCTACTGAATCTCAGAAATAAAATGCCAACACCACAAATCTAAGTGACAGAAGGACCCCCTGATGATGCTAGCGTGTTTTCTACCTCTGTTCATCTAAATACAATAGAGAGGAAGACATTGAAACCAGGTTAAGAAATTGTAAATACCTTATACACATTTCCAAAAGTTAATCATTTAGAAACTGCATACTTAAGTCAATGAGGGAAATGTACCAAATAATTCCACTAAAGCATATTTTATAACTCCTTTAAGATGATTATGAACTGCTAAGAAAAAGATTCCCATGACTGTTAATATTCAACTAAAATCTGTATTTCATAATTTGAGGGACAGATATATCATTACTATATTAAAAGAGAAACCACTACTTTTTTTTTTTATACTGGGGATTGAACCCAGGGGCATTCTATCTCTGAGTTACATACCCAGCTCTATTTTAGTTTTTGTTTTGAAACAGGGTCTTGATAGGTTATTGAAAGTCTCTCGCTACATTGCTGAGGCTTACCTCAAACCTAAGAGACTCCTGTCTCAGCCTCCCAAATACTGAGATTACAAGCATGTGCCACCATGCTCAGCTGAGATGGTGATTTAAAATCAGCAGGTAACGGACATAGGATTTGAAATCAGATCTTGGAGCACCAAATCTTAAGCCCTTTCCATTATTTAGGAGTCCGGAGCTGGGCGTGGTGGCACATGCTTGGAGGCTGAAACAGGAGGATCACAGGTTCAGCCTCAGCAAGTAGTGAGACTCATTAACCGAAGGAGACCTTGTTTCAAAATATAAATGCATAAATAAATAAACAAATAAATAAATATTAGGGTTAGGGTATAGTTGAGAGGTAGAATCCTTTTCAATCTTCAGTGCTACACACACATACACACACACAGAGTCCAGGATCTGTCACTAGAGTCTTTGTTTGGGTTGTACCTAGGGGTATTCTACTACTGAGCTACACTTACTGCCCTTTTTTTTTTTTTTTTAGGTACTGTGGATTGAACTAAGGGGCATTCTACCTCCGAGCTATACCCCCAGCCCTATATTTTATTCTTTTTTTTTTTTTTTTCAGTACTGCGAGTTGAACTCAGGGGCATTCTACCTCCGAGCTACACCCCCAGCCCTATTTTTTATTCTTTATTTTGAAACCGAGTCTCACTAAGTTGCGGAGTGCCTCACTAGGTAGCTGAGGCTGGCCGCGAACCCGGATCCTCCGGTCTCAGCCTCCCGAATGCTGGGATTACAAGCGTGCGCCACCACGCTTTATTTTTTTGAAACAGGGTCTCACTAAGTTGCGGGGGGCTTTACTAGGTAGCTGAGGCTGGCCTCGAACTCGGATCCTCCAATCTCAGCCTCCCAAATGCTGGGATTACAAGCGTGTGCCACCACGCCTGGCACTTATTGCCCTTTTTATTTTTTAAATTTTTGAAAAAGGATTTCCCTAAGTTACTCCATCTGTGCTGGCCTTGAAATAGCAATTCTCTTGTCTTAGCTTTCCAAGTACCTGGGTTACAAATGTGTGTCACCATACCCAGCTAGCCATAAGAATCTTTTTTGTGTATGTGTGGTACTAGAGATTAAACCCAGGGGCATTCTACCACTGAGCTATATCCTCAGCCCCATTTTATTTTCTATTTTGAAAAGGGTCTCACTAAATTGCTGAGGTTGGTTTCTCTAAATTGATGAGGCTGTTCTCAAACCTGCCATCCTTCTGTCTCAGCTTCCCAAGTACTGAGATTACAAGTGTGTGCCACCACACCCAGCTCACTAGACTTTTTGGTGTGTATGATGCTGGGGATTGAACCCAGGGGTGGTTTACCTGTGAGCTACACCCCCAGCCTTATTTATTTATTTTTTTTTTTGGTACTGGGGATTGAACTCAGAGACATTCTACCTTTGAGCTATACCTCCAGCCCAATTTTATTTCTTATTTGGAAACAAGGTCTCGCTAGGTTGACGAGTCTCACTACTTGCTGTCCTCCAACCTGCAATACTCCCGTCTCAATCTCTGAAGTACAGGGATTACAAGCGTGCACCACCATGCCCGGCTCCCCAGACTTATTTTTTACTTTGAACCAGAGTCTCACTAACTTGCTGTGGCTAACCTCGAACCTGTGATCCTCCTGTCTTAGCCTCCCAAGTACTGAGATTATAGGATGTGCCACCATGCCTGACTTCTCTAGACTCTTAAGCAATATTAAATCATTAGATGAAATACATGTTTGATTACTTTTTTTTTTTTTTGGTAGTGGGAATCGAACCCAGGGGCATTCTACCTATAAGCTACACCCTCAATCCTTTTGTTTTATTTAATTTTTTGATACTGGGGATTGAACCCAGGGACAGTCTACCTCTGAGCTATGACCCCAGCCCCCCCCCCCCTTTTTTTTGCGGTACTGGGGATTGAACTCAGGGGCATTCTACCTCCGAGCTATACCCCCAGCCCTAGTTTTTATTCTTTATTTTGAAACAGGGTCTCACTAAGTTGTGGAGTGCCTCACTAGGTAGCTGAGGCTGGCGGAGAACCCGGATCCTCTGGTCTCAGCCTCCCAAATGCTGAGATTATAAGTGTGCACCACCACGCCCGGCTTGACTCCAGCCCTTTTTATTTATTTTTAATTTTGAAAAAGAGTCTTGCTAAGTGGCTGAGGGTCTTGCTAAGTTGCTGAGGCTGGTCTCTAACCTATGATCTTCCTATCTCAGCCAAGCACAGGTAAATACAGGTGTGCACTTGGCTATGTTTGATTACGTAAGTATGGATCTAAGTCTATAGTAGCATTAGTCTTCTCATAAATTACATTATAAACAAGAGGATTTATTTATTTAGGTACTGGGGACTGAATCCAGGGGCATTCTACCTCTGTGCTACACTCTGGCCCTTTTTATTTTGAAATAGGCTTTTGTAAATTGCTGAGGGTCTGGATAAATTGCTGAGATTATCCTTGAACCTACAATCTTCCTGTCTCGGCCTGCCAAACACTAGGATCACAGGCTTATGCCACCATGCCTGGCTAACCCCCAGCCTTTATTTATTTATTTATTTATTTATTTATTTATTTATTTATTTATATTTTTTTGCTACTGGGTATTAAACTCAGGGGTAGAGGAGATTCTGTCTCCAAGATACACACCCAGTCCTTTTTATTTTATTTTTTGTGACACTGGGGGTTGAACCCAGGGGAATTCTACCTCCTAACTATACCCCCAGCCTATTTTACTTTTATTTGGAAACAGGGTCTTGCCAGGTTGATGAGAATCTCACTACTTGATGAGAATGTCCTTGAACCTGTGATCCTCTTGTCTCAGCCTCCTGGCTTATTTTTTTATTTTAAAACTGAGTATTGCTAAGGTGGGCCTTGAACCTGTGATCCTTCTGGTCAGTTTCCCAAGTACTGGAATTGTAGATGTGCACCACCACATCCAGCAAGAAGTATCATTTAAAATAACAACAACAAGCACTCTGCAACTTAGTGAGACTCGGTTTCAAAATAAAGAATACAAAATAGGGCTAGAAGTATAGCTCGGAGGTAGAATGCCCCTGAGTTCAATCCCCAGTACCGCAAAAAACAACAACAACAACAAAAACCTTGAAGCCGGGCAAGGCGGTACATGCTTACAGTTCCAGTACTTGTGAGGCTGAGACAGAAGGAGCACAGGTTCAAGACCAGCCTCAGCAACTTAGCGAGGCCCTGAGCAACTTAGTGAGACTCTGTTTCAAAATAAAAGAATAAAATAGGACTAGGGGTGTAGCTCAGAGGTAGAATGCCCCTGGGTTCAATCCTCTATCACACACACACACACACACACACACACACACACACCCCAAACAAAAAACACCTTGATTACTTTAATCAAAGAATCACAGTTATTTCCACCAGTAAGGTCACGTTGATAATGTGTTTGGCCTTGATGTGATATGATGAGCAGGACACATCACCTCTGTAGTACTCTTCCTCAAAATCCATAAACTCAGCCAGGTGTGGTGGCATATGACTGTAATTCCAGTACTTGGGAGGCTGAGACAAGAGATTCACAGATTTTTTTTGTGTGTGTATGTATGATACTGGGGATTGAACTTAAGGGAATTCTACCTCTGAGCAACATCCCAGCCCTACTTTATTGTTTATTTTGAAAGAGGTCTCACTAAGTTGCTGAGGCTGGCCTTGAACCTGCAATCCTCCTGTCTCAGCCTCCCACTGGACTGGGATTACAAGCATGGCTAGAATCGCAGGTTTGAGACCAGCCAGCCTCAACAATTTAGCAAGACCCTTAGCAATTTACTGTTTCAAAATAAGAAGGAATGGGGGTACAGTTAGGAGGCAGGCTGGCCCTGGATTCAATCCCCAATCCCCCCCTCAAAAAATCCATAAATTAAGTATAATTCTTTTTTTTTTTTTTTTTTTTTTTTGCTGTACTGGGGATGGAACCCAGGGGCATTCTACCTCTGAGCTACACCCCCAGCCCTATATTTTTTTTTATTCTTTATTTTGAAACCAGGTCTCGCTGGGCCTGGTGGCGCACGCTTGTAATCCCAGCATTTGGGAGGCTGAGACCAGAGGATCCGGGTTCGAGGCCAGCCTCAGCTACTTAGTGAGGCACTCTGCAACTTAGTGAGACCCGGTTTCAAAATAAAGAATAAAAAATAGGGCTGGGGGTATAGCTCGGAGGTAGAATGCCCCTGAGTTCAATCCCCAGTACTACAAAAAAAAAAAAAAAAAAAAAAAAAGAAACCAGGTCTCACTAAGTTGTGGAGTGCCTCACTAGGTAGCTGAGGCTGGCCTTGAACCCGGATCTTCCAGTCTCAGCCTCCCAAATGCTGGCATTACAAGCGTGCGCCACCATGCCCGGCTCAATTTAGTATAATTCTGAGAAAACATTAGGAAAACTCAAGTTGAGGAATTCTTTGTTTTCTTTTTTTTGCAGTACTGGGGATTGAACCCAGGGACATTCTATTTCTGAGCTATACCCCCAACCATATTTTTATTCTTTATTTTGAAACAGGGTCTCACTAAGTTGTGGAGGGCCTCACTAAGTAGCTGAGGCTGGCTGCAAACCTGCGATCCTCCTGTCTCAGCCTCCCAAGTACTAGGATTATAAGTGTGTGCCACCATGCCTGGCTCAGGTGGAGGAATTCTCTAAAGTTCCTAGACTGAGTTCAAAACCGAGAAACTATCACAAATTGGAAGAGACTACACAAAGACATGATGACTAAATGTAATGTGGTGTTCTCGATTGGGCCTTGAAACAGGTAAAGTATATTAGTGTAAAAATCCAAAGAGAATCTCTAAAATTAATTAATAGTTTTGTAGCAATGTTAATTTCTTAGTTTTGATAGATGTACCATGGTTATGTAAGATGAGAACATTAAAGCTGAGTGTGGTGGTGCACACTTGTAATCCCAGCATTTGGGAGGCTGAGACCGGAGGATCCGGGTTCGCGGCCAGCTTCAGCTACCTAGTGAGGTATTCCGCAACTTAGTGAGACCCTGTTTCAAAATAAAGAATAAAAAATAGGGTTGGGGGTAGCTAGGAGGTAGAATGCCCCTGAGTTCAATCCCTAGTACCACAATAAAAAAAAAAAAAAAAAAAAAAAAAGATGGGAACATTAGAGGAACACAGGAAAAATATACAGTAATATTCTGCACTATCTTTGGAACTGCTCCATAAATTGAAAATAATTTTATTTTTGTGGGGGGAGGCACTGGGGACTGAACCCAGAGGCATTCTACCTAAGAGCCATACCCCTATCTTGGTTTTTAAATATTTATTTATTTATTTATTTATTTATTTATTTATTTATTTATTTGCGGTACTGGGGATGGAACCCAGGGGCATTCTACCTCTGGGCTATACCCCCAGCCCTATTTTTTTATTCTTTATTTGAAACAGGGTCTCACTAAGTTGCAGAGGGTCTCACTAAGTAGCTGAGGCTGGCGGCAAACATGCAATCTTCCTGTTTCAGCCTCCCAAGTATTGCACCACTATGCCCGGCTTATTTATTTATCTTTGTGGTACTGGGGATAAAACCCAGAGGCCTTCTACTTCCAGGCAATACTCCCAACTCTATTTTATTTTTTAGTGAAACATAGTCTCGCTAAGTTGCTTACTCACTAAGTTGCTGAGGCTGATCATGAACCTGTGATCCTCCTGTCTTAGCCTTCCAAGTACTGGGGTCACAGGCATGTGTCACCACACCTAGCTCTTTATTTCTTATTTAGAAACAGGGTCTCACTACAGTTGCCGAGAGCCTTGCTAGAGTTGCTAAGTCTGTCTTCAAACCTGCGATCCTCCCGTCTCAGCCTCCCAAGTACTGGAATTACAGGTGTACATCACCATACCCAGCTTTCTAAAATGACTTCAAGCAGCCGGGCGTGGTGGCGCACGCTTGTAATCCCAGCATTCGGGAGGCTGAGACCGGAGGATCTGGGTTCGCAGCCAGCCTCACCTACCTAGTGAGGCACTCCACAACTTAGCGAGATCCGGTTTCAAAATAAAGAAAAATAGGGCTGGGGGTATAGCTTGGAGGTAGAATGCCCCTGAGTTCAATCTCCAGTACCGCAAAAAAAAAAAAAAAAAAAAAAAAAAAAAAAAAAAAAAAATGACTTCAAGCAAAAAATTGTCAAAATAATTACAAATAAGCCTTGCTACTTATATTTAAAATATACATGAAATAAAATTGCTTTTAAAAGAGTAATGGAGCTGGGTGTAGTGGTACACACTTGTAATCCCAGTACTTGGGAGGTTGAGACAGGAGGATTGCAGGTTTGAGACCAGTCTCAGCAATTTAGCAAGGCCTAGCAACATAATGAGACCTTGTTTCAAATAAGTAAGTTAGTGAAATAGTAAAATAGGAGGTATATCTCAGTGGTAGTATGCCTCTGGGTAGAATCCCTACTAGCCCCCCCACCCCTCAAAAAGGAATGGTAGCTGGGTGTGGTGGGCATGCCTGTAATCCCAGTGCTTGAGAGGCTGAGACAGGAGGATCACAGGTTCAAGGCCTGCCTCTGAAACTTAGCAAGACCCTCAGCAACTCAGTGAAACTTTGTTTCAAACTAAAAAATAAAATGGGGCTGGAGGTATGGCTCAGAGGTAGAATGTCCCTGGGTTCCATCCCTAGTACCCCTACCCCGCTAAAAAAAGATCTGTATTTGAGCTCCATGAATTATCACAATCACAGTGGACCCACTATGAGCATGGGTATATTAAAATTATTTTTTGTCAGTATTTGGGAGGCTAAAACAGGAGGATCGCAGGTTTGAGGACAGCATCAGAAACTTAGTGAGACTTTTATTTTGTGGTACTGGGGATTGAACCCAGAGTCATTTTACCTTCGAGCTTCGAGTTACACCCTCAGCCCAATTTTCTTTTCTTTTTTTTTTTTTGTGATACTGGGAATTGAACTCGGGGACATTCTACCTCTGAGCTACACCCCCAGTCCTATTTTTTAATTCTTTATTTTGAAACTGGGTCTTACTAAGTTGTGGAGAGCCTCACTAAGTAGCTGAGGCTGGCCACGAACCTGGATCCTCCAGTTTCAGCTTCCCAAGTACTGGGATTACAAGTGTGCACCACCATGGCCGGCTTTTTTTTTTTCTTTTTTTAAGATACTGGGGATGGAACTCAGGGGCAGTCTACCACCAATCTACATTCCCAGCCCTAATTTTATTCTTTATTTTGAAACAAGGTCTCACTAAGTAGCTGAGGCTGAGAGTTGCTAAATTACTGAGGCTGGCTTCAAACCTACAATCCTCCTGTCTCAGCCTCCCAAGTACCAGGATTACAAGTGTGCGCCACCATGCCTGGCTTCAGTGAGACATTTGGCAGCCTAGTAAGACCCTGTTTCAAAATAAAAAGTAAAAGTCCCTGGGTTCAATCCACAGTACTGGAAAAAAAATCACTGCTCATGCTTGTGGATAAAGAATTTCCTTATATTTCTAGTCTCTTGGTTTGTGTTACTTCAGGGAAATTGTTTTTCTCAAGGGAAGAATATTGGAGAAATGAAAAATGAACATGAAGGTGACATTATAGGAGGGGCTAAATTAAGAGGAAAGAATATTGGTTTTAACCTGTCTGTGAATCTTAGATGTGTCATGACATGGAACAAATAATTATTCTCCTTCTTCTTGGTTTTTTTTTAAAATTTATTTATTTATTTTGTGGTGCTAGGGATTGAAGTCAGAGGAATTCTACTTCCCAGCCCTATTTTACTTTTTATTTGGAAACAGGGTCTTGCTATATTGGTGAAGCTGTCTTTGAACCTATGATCCTCTTGTCTCTGCCTCCCAAGTATTGGGATTACAATTATCTGGCATGTGCCACCACATCTGGCTAAAGTATTAAATTATTTAGAAAAGTTTTTTGGGGGGTGGTACTAGGGATTGAACCCAGGAGCATTCTACATCTGAGCTATGTCCCCAGCCTCCCTTTTTTGTGGTACTGGGGATTGAACCCAGGGGCATTCTACCTCAGAGCTACACCCACAGCCCTATTTTATTTCTTTTATTTTGAAAAAGGGTCTCAATAGGTTAATGAGAGTCTCACTACTTTCTGAGGCTGTACTCAAACCTGTAATCCTTCTGTCTCAGCCTAAGTACTAGAATTACAGGCATGCATCACCTGGCCTGGCTTGAGAAAATTATTAAACTCTCAAAGCATCTTTTTCTTCTTATATGTGTGTGTGTGGGGGGAGGCGTATTGGGGATTGAACCCAGGGGCATTCTGCCTCTCAGTTATACCCCCAGCCCTATTTTACTTTTTGTTTTGAAACAGGGTCTCACTAGGTTGCTGAGAAGCTTGCTATATTTCTGAGGCTGGTCTTAAACTTGCAATCCTCCTATCTCAGTCTCTCAAATTCTAAGATCACAGGCTTGCACCACCACACCCGGCTCAGTTTTTTATTCTTTTTTTTTTTTTTGCGGTACTGGGGATTGAACTCAGGGGCATTCTACCTCTGAGCTATACCCCCGGCCCTATTTTTTATTCTTTATTTTGAAACAGGATCTCACTAAGTTGCAGAGGGCCTCACTAGGTAGCTGAGGCTGGCCTTGAACCCGGATCCTCCTGTCTCAGTCTCCCAAATGCTGGAATTACAAGCGTGCGCCACCACGCCCGGCTCAGTTTTTTATTCTTTAAACATGGTTGTTGTGGAGATCAAGTTAAATAAGAAATAAGGTATGTAAATTACCTGTATATATTAGATGCCTAATAAATTCAAAATTATCGACTATCTACTATGTAATCAGGGCTTTGCTAGGTATAAACTATGGTGAATATAAAAACACATGGGGTTGGGTGTTGGGGGCACATGCCTGTAATACCAATATTTGGGAGGCTGAGACAGGAGGATCGCAGGTTCAAGGCTAGCCTTGGCAATTTAATGAGGCTCTCAGAAATCTAGTGAGACCCTATTTCCAAATAAGAAATAAGGCTGGTCTGGGATGTAGCCTGGAGATAGAATGCCTCTGGTTTCAATCCCCAGTACAACACAAACAAAACAAAACAAAACAAAACAACCCCCCCCACTCTACAAAACACAAGGTATAAAATGGTTTGTAATATCAAGGAACCTTCAATCTTTGGAAAGAAATAAAACATACATAGATGAAACAATCAAGAGTAAAGAATTACAGCATTTAGCAGAGCACTAAATTGTGTTGTAAAGATACTAAAAGCCATGATTAGAAAGGAAATTCTTAAGCCTAGTGTGGTGGCGCATGCTTGTAATCCCAGTATTGGGAGGCTGAGACAGGAGGATCACAAGTTCTCAGCCAGCCTCAGCTACTTAGTGAGGCCCTCCACAAGACTTTGTTTCAAAATAAAGAATAAAAAATAGGGCTGGAGGTGTAGCTCAGAGGTAGAATGTCCCTGGATTCAATCCCCAGTACACCCTCCTCCCCCCCACATATGCACACACGCCCCTCGGATCAATCTCCAGTACTGCAAAAATAAATAAGTGAATACATAAATAAATGGACTTAAGCTTTAAGAAAGGGCTGGAGCCGGGCATGGTGCTGCATGCTTGTAATCCCAGTACTTGGAGGCTGAAACTGGAGGATCTGGGTTTGCGGCCAGCCTCAGCTACTTAGTGCCGCCCTCCATAACTTAGTGAGACCCTGTTTCAAAAAAAATAGGATTGGGTGTGTAGCTCAGAGGGAGAATGCCCCTGAGTTCAATCCCCAGTACTGAAGGGGAAAAAAAAAAAAAAAAAAAGGGCTGGCTCTGAGAAAAGCATTTTGGAACTGGCATCCATACCAAATAACAACAACTCATATATTAGGAATTTTAAGGTTTGAGGTGTTTTTGCAAGCATTCTCTCACTCAACATTCAAAATCACTATGTAAGGTTTTTTTAGCCCTATTTTAGATATAAAGAAACATACTTAGTGAAGTTTTGTTAAGGGGCAGAGTTAGCTTTCAAACCTAGGAATGCTGACTATGAAACTTGTTTTATGAAAATATTTAAGTTAGCTGGGCATGGTGGCGCACACTTGTAATCCCAGTACTTGGGAGGCCGGGATAGGAAATTCACAGGTTCGAGGACAGCCTCAGCAAGTAGTGAGACTCTCATCAACCTAGTGAGACCCTGCTTCCAAATAAGAAATAAAATCGGGCTTGGGGTGTAACTCAAAGGTAGAATGCCTCTGGGTCTATCCCCAGTACCACACACACAAACACAATATGTTTTCCATGTATTTTCATATTTGTTTTCTCATTTATCATTTGATATAGTCCTCTCAAAAGCTGAAGTCAGCCGGGCGTGGTGGCACACGCTTGTAATCCCAGCATTCGGGAGGCTGAGACCGGAGGATCCAGGTTCGCGGCCAGCCTCAGCTACCTAGTGAGATACTCCGCAACTTAGTGAGACTCGGTTTCAAAATAAAGAATAAAAAATAGGGCTGGGGGTGTAGCTCGGAGGTAGAATGCCCCTGAGTTCAATCCCCAGTACCGCAAAAAAAAAAAAAAAAAAAAAAAAAAAAAAAGCTGAAGTCATTCCAGTACTTGGGAATCTGAGACAAGAGGATCCCAGGTTTGAGGCCAGCTTTCGCAATTTGGCTAGACCCTGTTTCAAAACAAACAAATAAATGAGTAAATAAATTTTAGGTTGGGGGTATAGCAGAGTGGTAGAGTGCCCCTGGGTTCAATCCCCAGTATAAAACACACACACACACACACACACACACACACACACACACACACACACTGAAGTCAATCAGTTCTAAAAGCCATATACCTTAGTGTCTAGGACATTCTTCCCTTCTTTCTACATCACATTGTTTTAATTTTCAGATGGAGAGAAGGGAGGAAGGGAGCAACACAGCTGGGAATGGTAACACATAACTAAAATCCCAGTACTTGGGAGGCTGAGACAGGAGGATTGCAGGTTCCAGGCCAGCCTCAGCAGTGTAGTGAGGCCCTGTTTCAAAATAAAAAGTAAGAAAAGGGCTGGGGTTTAGCTCAGAAGTAGAATACCCCTGGATTCAATCCCCAGTACCCCCACCCCTCATATTCCCCCCTAAAAAAGGGAGCAACAGTATTTCACTGGGGTCTGAAGCAGCCACATGTTACAGAGAAACCCCTCAACTTTTCAGGGCTACATTACTCTTGGCCATATAACTAGAAATATAACTAGAAACAATTATTCACCTGCCTCATACTGAGGGTGACTCATAGCAGTGGGGCAACTGACTTGCCTTACTTATATTGTTGGCACTGTGTTTTACTTCATGATTCATATTTGTGCCGAATTTTGTAATTTCTTCCTGAGAGATGGCAATGAAATAAGACACTTTGATTTATGTGACCATGAAAGGTTCGATTCCTTATCCAATTCTGCACTAAACAGATTATCACAGCAGTTACAGGCCATACTATTTTCCTTTAAGAAAACACATGGAGTAATAATAGAACTTTATTTTGCAGTGCTGGGGGTCCAACCTAGGCTCTTGCTCATGCTAGGCAAGTATTCTACCACTGAGCTACACCCCAGCATATGTAGATTAGTGTGCGTTGTACTGGGGATTGAAACCCAGAGTTGCTCTATCACTGAGTTACACCCCCATTCTCCCCCCCCCCAGTACTGGTGATTTGAACCCAGGGGCATTCTACCTCTGAGCTATACCCCCAGATCTTTTTATGCTTCTTCTTCTTTTTTTTTTTTTGTGGTACTGGGGATTGAACTCAGGGGCATTCTACCTCCGAGCTATACCCCCAGTCCTATTTTTTATTTTTTATTTTGAAACAGGGTCTTACTAAGTTGTGAAGTGCCTCATTAGGTAGCTGAGGCTGGCCAGGAACCCGGATCCTCTGGTCTCAGCCTCCCAAATGCTGGGATTACAAGCGTGGGCCACCACGCCCAGTTTTTTTATGCTTCATTTTGAAACAGGGTCTTGGTTGCTGAGAATCTCAGTAAGTTGCTGAGGCTGGTCTCAAACCTATGATACTCCTGTCCCAGCCTCCCAAGTACTGTGATTTCAGGCATGTACTACTATGTCCAGCTTATTTTGTTCATATTGAGAGAAGGTCTCACTAAATTGCCCATGCTGGTCTTGAACCTGCGAACCTTCTGTCTCAGCATCCTAAATACTTGGATCATAGGTTTGTGCCACCTTTCTGGCATGAAGTTAGATCTTAAAACAATATAGCACACTTCTTTGTTTTCAGGAAACTGACATTTAATTCAGTTTCTCTGATTTTCATGGATACATTTCCCAGTTAAAGAAACTTAGGCCTTGGCTGGGCATGGTGTTGAATTTATGTAATTGCAGTATTTAGGAGGCTGAGTCATAAGGACCCTAGGTTAGAGGTCAGAGTGGTAATTTGTGGGACTCTGTTTCAAAATAAAAAGTAAAATAAGGCTGGTGTGTAACTCAGAGAGCCCCCTGGGCTCAATCCCCAGTACCATATGCACACACACACACTGGCCTTGATTTTATGTGGTAATTTCATTAGCTTCTATTTTATCTCTTTAGGCTTTTACACACTTTCCAAAGGCTTTGTAAATGCCCCATTACACTTCACAAGCTAGTAGTTTCCTATGTCATGTTGAACATATTCCACTGTCAGCCTTCCTCTAGCCTGGGTAGCAATTACAAATTGTTTCTCTTCATTGCACATCGTTTTTGGTTGCTTTAGGTACAGAGACTGTCAATTTCTGACCGTTGAAGCTTGCAGTAATTGATGCATTTTCTTTACTTACAAAGAAATAGACTGACTACATTCATAGCTTGAGGCAAGTTTTCCCCATTTATAAAATGTCTCAAGCTAAAAAAAAAAAATGTGACTTCAGCAGTAGAAAACTTTTTATTTCTCACAGCTACTAACTTAAAAAAACATTCAACCTCCTTTTTTTTTTTTTTGTGGTACTGGGGACTGAACTCCCAAGAGTATTTATCTCCGAGGTACACCCCAGCCCTTTTAAAATTTTTGTTCTGAAACGGTTTCACTAGGTTGCTGAGAGTCTGGCTACATTGCTGAGGCTGTCCTTGAACCTGCGATCCTCCTCTCTCAGCCTCCCAAATCCTAAGATTACAGGTGTGCACCACCACGCCCGGCTCAACCTCTTTTTGAGGCCAAGATTTCCCCCTTTCTCAGCTTCCACGGTTCCTCCTTGTGTGCCTACCGCAGGAGTCTCGGTACCTCCGCGCTACCGAGAGTGTGAGGATTGCGGACGAAGAGGCTTGGGATGTAGCGTGACAGTTGTGTTCGCGAGTTTTGGCGGTGAGCTTAGCGCAAGAGACTGTGTGTGAAATTGCACGTTGGTAAACCGCAGACAACATGCACAACTGTGAAGCGCTGTGTGCTGCACGGGTGCGAGCGTGTGTCGAGCTGGTTCGAGCGGCTGGAAGTGTGTGTGTATGTGTGTGTGTGTGTGTAACGAGGGGGCGCAGAGTCCCAGCCCGCCTTGTCCGGCGAGGCGGTCCCCCAGGCCCCGGCTAAACCCACCCCGGGGTAACCTGTTGCCGGCCTCGCCGCTCTGGCTCCCGCCGCCGCTGCCGCCGCCATCCCCTCCCGGTAGTCGCGCCCCGCGCTTGACAGGAGGGCAGTCACGTGGCAGCCGCAAAGCGGCGCTTTGCGACCTCGATGACAAGCAAAATGTGCGACAGCCCCGGCTCTGGCCAACCAGGGGCGGAGGCGGCGGCGGGGAGGAAGCGGAGGAGGCGGAGGCGGCCGTCGCGCCCGCCCGCTCGCTCGCTCGCTCTCCCCGCCCCCGCCGCTCTCGTCGCCGCCGAAGCTAGCCGGGTGCGCGCTGTCGCAGCCCGCCCTCACCCTGGCCGGCGACAGCGACACCCGCTCGGCATCCAGAACCAGCTCCCGGCGCGGCGGCCGCGGCGCGGGCTCGGCGGGGCGCCTGAAGGTGACGGGCGCATGAGCACCTAGCCCGCCGGGCCGCCCGCCTGTCCGCCCGTCTGTCTGTCCGCCTGTCTGTCCCTCGGCGCCCGGAGGCGGCGGCGGCAGCGGCAGCGGGGGCGACGGCCGCAGGAGGCGCCGTCTCGCTCCTAGGTGCGCGCCTCGCTCCCGGAGCCGCGGTGCCCGGCGGCCGCCATGGCGTCCAACATGGACCGGGAGATGATCCTGGCGGATTTTCAGGTGAAGTGTCCGGCCCTGTCCCCCTTCCACCTGCGGCCCCGCGGGCGCCGGGGACTGAAGGGGCCTCTGCGGCGTGCGGAGTCCCGGCTCGTCCACACCGCGGGGCTTGCCGCGCGTGTTGGAGCTGTGGGGAGCAGATCATTCCCGTGCTGGGGTGGGTGTGTGCTGAATGGATCAAGTACGGGCCCAATGGGTTTTAGGCTGGGGACGTTATGATTTTGGGGTTACCAAGTGTGCGGAGCGTTTCCTCTGTTTGATGGGGAGTTTGTAGAATTGGGGGGGTATTAACGAGGGCCCATTGAGTGTAGGGTGTTTTGGGCTTCATGAGGCTGCTGTGTGGAGTGTGTGTGAGGCGGGTGTGTTATGGGCGTGGTGTATTGTATTGAGTAAAACAATGATGAAGAGGTGATGAGAGTAGCTGGGCATTGTGATCCTTTTCAAAGAGGAATAAACATTTGTGAGTTGAATTGTCTTCTTGGAATCTTTGGAGGCTAAGAAGATGAGAAGGAGGCAGACAGACTGTATATTCCAATATATCTCTGCAGTGAATTCACAAGCTTAATAACCAGTTCATATTTGCAGCTTCCTCTCCCCTATAGACTTGAATTGCTTGGTCGGTGTCCATTCTTCAGGAATAATTTAAGGATAAGTAAAGGCTATTCCTAGCAATAGTGACACCAGCATGTAAGTATTAGAGCTGAATACATCAGGAAATACTTGGAGTAGAAGTGTTACCCTTTAGCTGGACATGGTAGTGCCCACTTGTAATCCCAGTACTTGGGAGGCTGAGACAGGAAGATCACAGGTTGGTGGCCAACTTCAGCAACTCAGCGAGGCTGTGTTTCAAAAATAAAAAATAAAAAATAGGGCCAGAGGTGTAGCTCAGAGGTTATTATGCCCCTGGGTTCAATCCTCAGTACCACTCCACCTGCCCCACACGAAGTGATATCCTTTGAACATTACCTTTACCGTGTGTGTGTGTGTGTGTGTGTGTGTGTGTGTGTTGGGGCGGGGTGTACTGGGGATTGAACTCAGTGGCGTTCCACCTCCGAAGTGTACCACCAGCCCTTTTTTTATTTTTGTTTTTGAAATAAGGTTTTGTAGTTGCTGAGAGTACTATGTTGCTGAGGCTGTCCTTGAACCTGAGATCCTCCTGTCTCAGCCTCCTCTGTGCTGGGATTGAGGCCTGTGCCACCACACTTGGTGCCTTTTCCACTTGATGTTTGGTGAAAAAAATATCTTAAGTGAGATAGATATTTTAAATAATTTTGGCATTAACTTAGACACTACTGTCAAGGATAGGCAGACTTTCCGCTCTTTAATACTATTACCATAGCATATGGTCTAACACTAGCATTCCAGGCAGTATTTTTCTACCCCAAGATTTAGTTGGTCTTTTCTCCTCTTTCTGTTCTTTTATGTTGTTTGTTTGTTTCTTCCTTTATTTATTTTGTTACTGGGGATTGAACCCAGGGGCATTCTACCTCCTAGCTATACCACCAGCTGGATTTTTTTTTAATTTAATTTTTTTTATATATCTTATTTTTATATATATAATTTTTTTTATATATAAACAGTCTCACTAGGTTTGTTGAGAGCCTTGCTAAGTTGTTAAGGCTGGCTTTGAATTTGTGATCCTCCTGTCTCAGCCTCCCAAGTACTGGGATTACAAGCCTACACCACCATGCCTGGCTGTATGTTCTTTATTTTTATTGCCTGCTTCTCCGATGACCACTTCAACCATTTCCGGAATTGGCTGTTTTGGTTATTCTGTGATATCTGACACCCTGAAAATATGCAAATATCTACATTTTGATTATATTATAGCTTCCAAATTCAGAGAGGAGGATTCTTTTTTCTTTTTTTTTTGGTGATACTGGGGATTGAACCCATGGCATTCTACCTCTGAGGTACACCCCCAGTCCTATTTTTTATTGTTTATTTATTTTTTATTTTTTTTTGCGGTACTGGGGATTGAACACAGGGGCATTCTACCTCTGAGCTATACCCCCAGCCCTATTTTTTATTCTTTATTTTGAAACCGGGTCTCACTAAGTTGCGGAGTGCCTCACTAGGTAGCTGAGGCTGGCCGCGAACCCAGATCCTTCAGTCTCAGCCTCCCGAATGCTGGGATTACAAGCGTGAGCCACTACGCCCGGCTTATTGTTTATTTTTGAAATAGGGTTTCACTAAGTTCCAGAGAGCCTCACTAAGTAGCTGAGGCTGGCAGCGAACCCGGATCCTCCAGTCTCAGCCTCCCAAGTACTGGGATTACAAGCATGCGCCACCATGCCCAGCAGGAGGGTTGTTAATATAAAAGTTGGCCACAAGATTTTATTGTTTTGCCCAAATCTTTTACCATCTTTTTGTTTTTGCTTTTTTTTTGTTCTCCAGTTTAGTCTTTTATCTAATGTAGAATGCATTTTATGATAAGTAACTATATTTCTAGATTATAGTTTTATCCTGTTATAAAATTTTGCATTTTCACCGGGCATGGTGGAGCACATTTGTGATCCTCCTGTCTTGGTCTCCCAAGTGCTAGAATTAAAGGCATGAGTTACCTTATCTGGCTAAGAAAATATTATTGACAGAATAAAAAGTTATTTAGAAAACTATACACATGTTAAACAACCTTTTTTTGTGTTTAGGAGCCTGTAATTCTCTTATAGATGAAGACACCAAATCAGTTTGCTTTTGTGGTCTTATTTTTAAAATTTTTTTTGTACTGGGAATTGAACCTAGGGCCATTCTACCTCTGAGCTACACCCCCACCGTCCTCCCCCTTTTTAAAATTTTTAGTACTGGGGATGGAACCCAGGGGCATTCTACTTCTAATCTACACCCCTAGCCTTCTTATTTGTTTTGAAACTGTGTCTTACTAGGTTGCTAAGGCTGTTCTTGAACCTGTAATCCTCCTGTCTCAACCTCCCAAGTACTAGGATTATAGGTATGCTCCACCACACCTGGCTGTGGTATTACTTTAAAATTGATTATTATTATTTATTTATTTTGTGGTACTGGGGATTGAACTCAGGGACATTCTACCTCCGAGCTATACCCACAGCCCTATTTTTTTATTCTTTATTTGGAAACTGAGTCTCACTAAGTTGCGGAGTGCCTCACTAGGTAGCTGAGGCTGGCCACGAACCCGGATCCTCTGGTCTCAGCCTCCTGAATGCTGGGATTACAAGCGTGTGCCACCACACCTGGCCCTATTTATTTATTTATTTATTTATTTATTTATTTATTTATTTTTTTGTGTGGTACTGGGGATTGAATTCAGGGGTATTCTACCTCTGAACTACACCTCAAGTCCCATTTTTTATTCTTTATTTTGAAACAGGGTCTCACTAAATTGCGGAGTGCCTCACTAGGTAGCTGAGGCTGGCCTCGAACCCGAATCCTCCGGTCTCAGCCTCCCAAATGCTGGGATTACAAGTGTGCGCCATCATGCCCAGCTTGATGATGATGATGATGATGATGATGATTATTATTATTATTATTTTTTGCGGTACTGGGGATCGAACTCAGGGGCATTCTACCTCCGAGCTACACCCCAGCCCTATTTTTTATTCTTTATTTTGAAACAGGGTCTCACTAAGTTGCAGAGGGCCTCACTAGGTAGCTGAGGCTGGCCGTGAACCTGGATCCTCCGGTCTCAGCCTCCCAAATGCTGGGATTACAAGCGTGCGCCACCACGTCGGACTCTTATTGGTTTTTATGTTGCATACTTTTTAAGGATAATTAATTAATTTGTATTATGATTCTGGGGATTGAAACTAGGTAATTCTACCTGTGAGCTATACTCCCAGCCCTATTTTAGTTTATTTAATTTTATTTTGAAACAGTCTGTCTTGGTTAGCATTCTCACTAGAATCCAAAACAACTAACAACATACAACTTAAAAGAAGATTTATTTGCTCATAGATTTTTGGAGATTTCAGAGTTTCAATCCATGTGAGGTTGCATCTTTGGAGCTCAGGGCATGGTGGCAGGAAGCAGAGAGAGAGAGAAAGCAAGACTCTGCTCTCATATTCTGGAGGCCCAAAGCAAGAGAGAGCAGGGGTAGGAAAGACCGTATGTAATCCCCAAGGCTACACCCTAAGGGACCCCTTCCTTAGCAACCAAGCCCTGCTTCCAACATTGCTACCTTGTTCTAAATTCAATCATTACACTCTACCCCTGGCTCCCTAGACCTCAAAGACACCTCACAGTACATATCCAAGAGTTCCATAATCTTATTTTGAAACAGTTTTAGCATCACTCCAAAGTCCAAAGTTTCCTCTGAGACTCAAGTTAAATTTTTTTTTTTTTTTGCGGTACTGGGGAATGCCTCACTAGGTAGCTGAGGCTGGCCGCGAATCCGGATCCTCCGATCTCAGCCTCTCAAATGCTGGGATTACAAGCGCCACCCCACCTGGCTTCAAGTTAAATTTTTGCCTGTGAGCCCCTATAAATATAAAAAGCAAGTTTTATACAGCCAATGTACAATGGCACAGAGTAATCATTTGCATTTCAAAAGGGAAGAGTAGGACCATAGAAAGAAGGAATAGGACCAAAACATTATTGAAATCCAGCAGGGCAAGCATTTGATACTGCAGCTCCACTTCTGGCATTTGGGGCACATGGTGGTGAGATGTGATCTACATGAAGCCTTGGAGCCCTGCCCCATAGCCTGGTTGATTGCAGTGAGTGGCATACTAGGTCTTCTACCCTGACTCCATGGCTTGCAGCTTGTAGCCTTTCCTCACAGTTGTTGCAAGTTTCTGGCACTTAGAAATCTCAGAAGTTTTCTTTTCAACCTTGTCTTTACCTTCATAGCTTCACAAATCGCCCCATTTTGACCTGCTTGCAGAGATTCCCACCCTGCCACATGTTGCCTGGCTTCCCAAGCCTTCCTTTGAAATCTGGGGGCAAGACTCCATGATCCCCTTTTTTCAGCAAAGCTAGCATTACGTGAGCACTGAACTTGACTACCAGCAGAAACAGTAGTCATGCCCTCTTTAATCACTGCTGCTGGGCCCACCTCCATCATGGCTGCCTTTGGGCAAGCCTCCAAACTGGCCATAGTTGGGTCTGTCACAACTGCCTTGACCACATTCCTTTCTTTATTATGCAAATCTCCAACTGCCCTGACTGCATTTCTTTCTTTGTTCCTAAGGAAAGCTTTCAACCTCCCTTCAGCCATCTTACCTTCTACCACAACACCATCTCTCTCGGCTCCATTGTTACACATTACTTTCTGGCCAAACTGCAAATCTATAAAGTCTCTCTGCTTTGCTTTCTGCTCCCAAAATTTGCTCTACAACTTGCTGAACACTGACATTAACATCCATAATGCAGTATGGATACTTTGTTGTTTTGAGATTTCTCCACCAGCTCAGTCAGTCCATCATTAAGTTCAGCCTCAAGCAAAGTTGCCTCACACTGGCAAAATGCCTATAAGTTCTTTGCTAGAATGTAATATGTGTGGTCTCTACTCCATTTTCCTGTGGAATACTCTTGACCCTCTGAAATCTCCTGAGCTTGTCTGCTTTTCTAGCCACATTCTGGTCTTTCCAACTTCTTCTTACAAACCAGCTCCAAAGACTCACAAAATGTTGTCAGGCTTAGACACAGCAGTTACCGGACTCCTAATATACCAGTTTCTGTCTTGGTTAGCATTTTCACTGCTGTAACCCATAACATTGGAAAACACACAATTTAGAAAAAGGAAGATTTATTTGCTCATAGTTTTTGAAGATTTCAGGGTATAGTCCATGTCAGGCCAAGTCTGTGGATCTCAGGGCATGGTGGCAGGAAGCAGAGAGAGGGAGAGAGCAAGGCTCTATTCTCACATCCTGGAGGCCCAAAGCACAAGATAGAGAGCAGGAGGAGGAAGGGCCTCATATAATTTCTATGAGAGGTAGGGGGACATTTCTAAATCTAGACTGTTATAGGTTCTCACTTAGTTGCTGAGGCTGGCCTCAAATCTGCAGTCCTCTCTCAGCCTCTCAAGTACTGGGAGTACAGGCGTGTGTCACCACACCTGGTTTAGGATAAGCATTGGGGGCGTAGCTTGGAGATACAATGCCCCTGAGTTCAATCCCCAGTTTAAAAAAAAAAAAAAAAGTTGTTCAGCACCGTGGCAGCCCTCCAAGTATACTACTACTTTGGGGCCTCAGACAGGAGGATTGCAGGTTCTCGGGACCAGCCTCAGAAACTTACTAAGGCCCTATGTAACTTAGTGAGACCTTGTTTCAAAACAAAAATTAAAAAGGGGCTGGGGAAGCCGGGTGTGGTGTAGCATGCTTGTAATCCCAGCATTCGGGAGGCTGAGACCGGAGGATCCGGGTTCGAGGCCAGCCTCAGCTACCTAGTGAGGCACTCTGCAACTTAGTGAGACCCTGTTTCAAAGTAAAGAATAAAAAATAGGGCTGGGGGTGTAGCTCGGAGGTAGAATGCCCCTGAGTTCAATCCCCAGTAACACACACACACACACACACACACACACACACACACACACATACACAAAAGGGGCTGGGGAAGTAGTTCAGAGGTAGAATGCCCCTGGGTTTAACCCAGTACCACCTCCTCCCTCCCCAAAAAAGTATTTAGCTGGTCATGGTGTTGCATGCTTATAATCTCAATACTTGGGAATCTGAGACAGGAGGATTGCAAGTTTGCGAAGACAGTCTCAGCAACTTAGTGAGACCCTATTTCAAAATAAAACAGGGCTAGGGGTGTAACTCAGAGGTAGAATGCCACTGGGTGCAATCTCCAGCACTTCTCACCCCCCCAAAATGCCTCCCCCCCAAAAAAGCAAGGCATAGTAGTACACCTGTCATCCTCCTGTCTCAGCCTCTGGGATCCTCAGTACTGAGATTATAGGTATGTGCTACTATGCCCGTTTCTATGTTTTGAGACCTCATGTGTCTATAGAAAGGATATAATTCTTAAATTTGATTGTATCTAAAAAATATGTCAGATCTTGATTATTGCTGGATAATAGGTTCTTTTTTTTGTCCTACTGGGGATTGAACCCAGGGGCATTCTGCCTCCGAGCTACCCTCCCAGTCTTTTTTTTTTTTTTTATTCTTTATCTTGAAACGGTCTCACTAAGTTGTGGAGGGGCTTACTAAGTAGCTGAGGTTGGCTGCAAACCTGGATCCTCCAGTCTCAGCCTCCCAAGTACTGGGATTACAAGTGTGAGCCCAGCTTGGATAATAGGTTCTAATAAATATAATGTTAAATATAGAAAAGCTTTTTTTTTTTTTTTTTTTTTGTGGCACTGGGGATTGAACTCAGGTGTATTCTACCTCTGAGCCACATCCCCAGACCTGTTTTATTTTTTATTTTGAAACAGGGTGTTGCTAAATTGCTGAGGTTGTCCTCGAACCCGTAATCCTCCTGTCTCAGCCTCCCAAGTGTTGGGATTACAGATGTATGCCACCATGCCTGGCAGAAAAGCTTTTGAGAAGGAATTTTGTATTTCTCTTGACTATTTCAACCCAACAGAGATAATGCTTCTGTTGAAATCAGTAGAGAGGTGGCAATAAGTAGTTGATGGAAGATTATATAGCTCATACTTTATGGGATAATATAGGGACAATGTAAATAGATTAACTTATTATTATTATTATTTTTTGCGGTACTGGGGATTGAATTCAGTGGCATTCTACCTCCGAGCTATACCCCTAGCCCTATTTTTTATTCTTTATTTTGAAACAGGGTCTCACTAAGTTGCAGAGTGCCTCACTAGGTAGCTGAGGCTGGCCTCGAACCCGGATCCTCCGGTCTCAGCCTCCCAAATGCTGGGACTACAAGCGTGTGCCACCACGCCCAGCTTGGATTAACTTATTGAAAAGCAAATATATTCCAAATTGTCTTCTAAAATTTCCTCCCTGAGAGTCTCGAGAAGTGGCACGCACCTATAATCTCAGCACTTGGGAGGATCACAGGTTTGAGGCCAGCCTCAGTGATTTAGTGAGACCCTGTTTCAAAATAAAAAATAAGAAATTGATGGAGGGATGGCTCAGAGGTAGAATGCACCTAGGTTCAATCACTCTTTTACACACACACACACACACACACACACACACACGAAAATCTGCCAATTAAATTTTTTTTTATTTGACTTAATTATTTTTGCATTGTTGGGGACCAAATCCAGGGCCTTATGCAGGCAAGGCAAGCACTTTACCATTGAGCGATACTCCCATCCCTAAAAAAATTTTAATCATGGTAAAATATATAACTTAAAATTTGCCATGTTAACTCATTTTTGTCCCATCATCCCAAATGTGGAATACTTATAAAAACTTGAATTAGGCAACAAATATACCACTTATGGTAACTTTGAGATGATAATTGAAGCTGGGCGTGGTAGTGCGTGTCTGTAATCCCAGAACTAGGGAGGCTGAGACATGAAGATCACAGCAATTTAGTGAGACCCTGTTTCAAAATAAAATAGGCTGGGGGTGTAACTCAGAGGTGGAATGCCTCTGTGTTCAATCCCCAGTACCACGCACACAAAAAAAGATAATAATTGAATACTTATTACATTTGCAGAATTGCAAACTTGGGACTTAACTGGGCATGGTGGCACACACCTGTAATCCCAGTACTTGGGAGGCTGAGACAGGAGGATTGTAGGTTTGAAGCCAGCCTCAGTAATTTAGCAAGACTCTCAGCAACCTAGTGAGACCCTGTTTCAAAACAAAACAAAACAAAACAAAACAAAACAAAACAAAACAAGAAAAGGGCTGGGAGTATAGCTCAGAGGTAAAATGCCCCTGTGTTCAATCTCCAGTACTAAAAAAAAAATTGTGCATAGGGCTAGCACAGTTTGTTACTGGTAAAGGAATGAATAGAGTAGTACACCTACAGTTCTGGCTTGCTAGAGCCACGAGGGGGTGTAAAGGAATTTCCTGGGTTTAAGAAAACAGGCACTGATGAATCATGAGACCTCTCCCCTAATGTTTTTATAACAAAGAGATGCATTCAGGTGACAGTTCCAAATCTTGTTCTTTAAGTAATTGTAGAATTCTTTTACAGCTTCTTTTTCTTCTTTCTTCTTCCCTTTGTCCTTTTCCTTCACAAAAGAATTTTTGATCAGATAAACTTTTATTGGGTTTGTTTGCAGATGTGAAAATAGTTATCCTAACAATTGCAGTTGCTATTAAATAATTTCAGTAATATTAGTTGGCTCTTACTGTGGTATTGGATGGACCAAAAAATAAGTCTTCCTCCACCTCCCTTGTTATGCTAATTTCTTTTTCCTCTAAGATAAAATTTTATAACAGATTTTTTCCTTTGGGGACAAAAAGGGAATGTAACCATTTGGATTAGTCTCCCAAATTGGTCATATATTTTTCTATTTATGCTTTTCTGTTGCTGCTAGTATGGAGACAGAAATCACAGCTTTACTCAAGTGAAGAAAAACAAAAACTTTCAAGAGTGGTAATATTTTGTTTCAGACCTTCTCAGAAACAAAACTTCATCTGCCTTACTAAAAAAATATTCTTTCAGCCAGGTGCAGTGATGCATGCCTATAATCCCAGTACTTGGGAGACTGAGACAGGAAGATTGCAGGTTTGAGGCCAGCGTCAGCAACTTAGTAAGGCCCTTAGCAATTTAGGGAGACCCTGTTTCAAAAAATAAGTAAGTAAGTAAATAGATAGATAGATAGATAGATAGATAGATAGATAAATAAAATGAGCTGGGGGATTACTTCAGAGGTAAAATGCCCGTGGGTTAAATTCCCAGTACAAAACAAACAAACAAGAAAACCAGGCATAGTGGTATACACCTATGGTCTCACCTACCAGAATGACCAACATGGGAGGATCAATCGCTTAAGCCCATGAATTTGAGCCTGGAAAACATAGCAAGACCCAGTCTCCAAACAAAGCCTGGCATGTGGACATACAGGAAGGAAGGAGGAGAGACTGATACTTTTGTCATTCCCAGTCTGCCACTAAGTGCCATGCTGCTTAGCTCACAGGTGGTTGAAAGCCATGGAATGAACAGTCTGTATTTGCTGAGCATGGTTTGGTTGATGCTCATTGCCTCACTGGTTTTATAGATTCTGTTTTTTTTTTTTAATGTTACTGGGGATTGAACCCAGTGGCTTTCTACCTCCAAGCTACACCCCCAGCCCTTTTTATTTATTATTTTGAAACAGGGTCTCCCTAGGTTGTTGAGAGCCTCACTAATTTACTGAGGCTGACTTTAAAGCTGCGATCCTCCTGTCTCAGCCTCTTAAGTATTGGGATTACAGGTGTGTGCCACCAAGCCTGGCTTATCCACTTTGTATATTAGACAGTAGCAAACTATTTTGTAGGCTGATTCTCTGTTTTTGTAAATAAATGTGGAACATAGTTACATGAATTCATTGACCTGTTGCCTATGTTTGTTTTTTGCTACAGTTATAGAGGTGAGTAGTTGAGACAAATTTTATGGCCTATAGGCCTAAAATATTTAGTGTGTGTGTGTGTGTGTGTGTGTGTGTGTGTGTGTTAGTTACTGGGTATTAAACCTGGGGGCATTCTACCTTTGGGCTGCACCGAGCCCTAATCTTATTTATTTATTTATTTGTGGTATTGGGGATTGAACCCAGGGGTGTTCTACCTCTAAGCTATAACCCCAGCCCTATTTTTTATTTTATTATGAAACAGGGTCTCACTAGGTTGCTGAGGTTGTCCTTGCTGAGGCTAGCTTCTGTCTCAGCTTCCGAAATATTGGGATTACAGGTGTGTATCATCATGCCTGGTTTATTTTTTATTTTGAAACAGGGTCTCACTTAAGTTGCTGAGGACCTCTCCAAGTTGCTGAAGCTGGTCTTGAATTTGTGATTCTTCTGTCATACTCCCAAGTACTAGCATTACAGGCATGTTCTACCACCCATCTTATCTTGTAATCCCAGTACTTGGGAGGTAGAGACTGGAGGATCCATGTTCACGGCCAGCCTCAGCTACTTAGTGAGGCACTCTGAAACTTAGTGAGACCCTGTTTCAAAATAAAGAATAAAAAATAGGACTGGGGATATAGCTCGAAGATAGAATGCCCCTGGGTTCAATAACCAGTACTGCAAAAAAAAAAAAAAAAAAAAAAGAAAAAGTTTTTCCTACTCCTCTCTCTCCCAATAAAACCTGTTCTTTTCTTTCTAGGTTTTATTAACTTCACAATGCTAAAACATCTGAATGCCTCCCAGCTAGCAGTATATGATTACCCCTCCATAGTGGGCAGTTGTTAGAACATTGCACTTAGGCAAACTAGCTGGAGCTTAGTTTGCTATTTTGTTTTGGCTATTGTTCTCCAGCAAGACAGTTAGCCTTTGTGGACTTCAGTTATTCAATCTATAGAATAGAGATCTGCCATGAGTCTTAAGAGTGGACTAGATCAGGACAAATAAGAGTCTGGAAAATGACTTGGCAGCAGTGGGGTTGAGGATATTTAATTAATAGTCAGGTAATTTATCTAGTTTAGGAACCAGTAAATTACAGCCTGAGGGCCAACCACTATCTTTTTTTTAAAAATAAAGTCTTATTGGAACACAGCCACTCATTTGTTTACATGTTGTCTCTGGCCACTTTTTGCATCAGCAGAGTTGAGACCTGAAAAGCCTAAAACATTTACCATATACTTTATAGAAAAGTTTGTTGATCTACATCAGTGGTGATTTTTGTTCCCCAGGGAATAATATCTTATTTTGGCTGTTATAGCTAGAGAGTGCTGCTGGCATTTAGTGCATAGAGGCCAAGGATACTGATAAATATTTTATAATATACAGACTCCCCCACCCCCAAAACATACAATAAAGAATTATTTGGTTCTGATTTTTTTTTTTTTTTTTGTGGTACTGAGGGTTGAATCCAGGGGCAGTCTACCTCTGAGCTACACCCCCAGCCCTAGTTTTTATTCTTTATTTTGAAACAGGGTCTCACTAAGTTGTTGAGGGCCTCACTAAGTAGCTGAGGCTGGCCTTGAACCTGCGATCCTCCTGTCTCAGCCTCCCAAGTACTGGGATTACAAGAATGTGCCACCAAACCCAGCTGGTTCTGCATGTCGATAGTGCCGAAAAACCATGATGGAAGTCAGGTCTTCAAACTTGACCTTGCATCAGAAGAGTTTTGGAGGGCTCCTTAAAACAATAGAAGGTTGCTGGACCTAGCTCAGTGCTTCTGATTCACTGGATCTGGGGTGGGATCTGCAAATTTGAATTTTTACCAGAATTCCAGATTATGCTAATGCTCTCGATCTAAGGCCTATATTTGAGAACCATTGATCTAGGTGGAATTCCATGTATTTCTGTAATTATTTGATTTTGTGATCTTAAGTACTATTCCATTTCTGTGACTTAGGAAAATGGAGTATTTAAGTATATACTTGATGCTTAGGCTGTTTCATGACTCCATGTCTTTGGATGCTGGCTTTTTGTGTCCCTTTGGAAAATTTCTATTCATCTTTCAAAAATACTGTCTGCTTTTTTGCTTATAACATTCATACTCTGTGCCCAGTTAGGTTTAATAATTTCTTCTTCTGTATCTTTTACTTGTTTCTCTTATTCTGAGTCATTTTAGATCGTCAGTGATGAGTTTGCTTGTTCTTTCCACTAATGTCGTCTCTGTGGGAAACAACTGCCCAGATCTTAACCATCTTTTTTTTTTTTTGCGGTACTGGGGATTGAACTCAGGGGCATTCTACTTCCGAGCTATACCCCCAGCCCTATTTTTTATTCTTTATTTTGAAACCGAGTCTCACTAAGTTGCAGAGTGTCTCACTAGGTAGCTGAGGCTGGCTGCGAACCCAGATCCTCCGGTCTCAGCCTCCCCAATGCTGGGATTACAGGATCTAGTAAGAGGTACTTAGTGAAATTTATTAGTATAGGCTGGTAATTTAGGTCATTATGGTACAAATAGGGTAGAATTATAAATTTTTATGTAAGCATCTATTGACATGATTTTGAATAATAAAATCTGTCATTGAGAGAATAAAAATTTGAATTTTATTAAATTGAAGGTTATAACTTTGAAGTGACCCATTATATAGAGATGTACAAAATACTTCCCCTCTGGGGAAAGTAAAATATTAGGATTAAGGCTAAGAACTTTGTAAAATTTGACTACTATTTCTGAATTGCTATGTCAGTCACTCTTGTTGATTATAGTTTCACTCTCAAACATTTTTTTTTTTTTGCAGTCCTGGGATTTGAATCGATGGCCTTGTACATGCTAGACAAACACTACTTCTGAGCCCCACCCCGTGCCCTCAGGGTTTTTTTTTTTTTTTTGTGGTACTGGGGATTGAACCCAGGGGCATTCTATCTCTGAGCTTCACCTCCATTCCTATTTTTTATTCTTTATTTACAAACAGGGTGTTGCTATGTTGTGCAAGGCCTCACTAAGTAGCTGAGGCTAGCTGCGAACCTGTGATCCTTCTGTCTCAGCATCCCAAGTACTGGGATTACAAGTGTGCACTATCGCACCCTGCTTATTTTTTTTTAATTTTGAAACAGTCACGTTAGGTTGATGAGAGTCTCCTTACTTGCTAAGGCTGTTATTGAACTTTTGATCCTTCTATCGCAGCCTCCTAAGTATTGGGATTACAAGCCTCCCAAGTACTGGGATTACAAGCCTGTGCCACCATACCCAGCCCTCAAAAAAAAAAAATTTTTTTTTTTTTTTTTTTTGAACTAGGGATTGAACCCAGGGGCATTCTAACACTGTGCTACATACACTGCCAGCCACGTTTTTTTTTGGGAGGGGGGGCTGTATTGGGGATTGAACCCAGGTGCATTCTACCTCCGGGCTATGCCCTCAGTCCTATTTTCTTTTTTTTCCAGTACTGGGGATTGAACTCAGGGGCATTCTACCTCTGAGCTACACCCCCAGTCCTATTTTTTATTCTTTATTTTGAAACAGGGTGCGGAGGGCCTCACTAGGTAGCTAAGGCTGGCCGTGAACCTGGATCCTCTGGTCTCAGCCTCCCAAATACTGGGATTACAAGCATGCGCCACCATGCCTGGCTCCCCAGTCCTATTTTTTATTCTTTATTTTGAAACAAGGTCTCACTAAGTTGCAGAGGGCCTCACTAAGTAGCTGAGGCTGGCCGGGAACCGGATCCTCTGCTCTCAGCCTCCCAAGTACTAGGATATGTTTTTTAATTTTTATTTTGAAACAGTCTCACTAGATTGATGGGAGTCTTACTACTTGCTGAGGCTGGCTGTGAATCCTGTCTCAGCCTCCCAAGTACTGGGATTACAAGCATGTGCCACCATGCCCTGCTTCAATTTTTTTTTGGTACTGGGCATTGAACCCAGGGGCATTCTACCTCTGAGCTATACCTCTAGCCGTATTTTTTAAAAACATGGTCTCACTAAGTTGTGGAGGGCCTTACTAAGTAGTTGGGGCTGGCCAAAAACCTGCGATCCTCCTGTCTCAGCCTCCCAAGTACTGGGATTACAAGTGTGTGCCATCATGCCTGGCCAAATTTTTTTTTTTTTTTTTTCAATTCTGAGGATTGAACCCAGGGGCATTCTACTTCTGAGCTACACCCTAGACCTATTTTTATTCTTTATTTTGAAACAGGATCTCACTAAATTGCGGAGGACTTCACTGGCTGAGGCTGGCCATGAACCCAGATCCTCTGGTCTTAGGCTCCCACATACTGGGATTACAAGTGTGTGCCACCATGTCTGGTGCCAAATTGTTTTTTAAGGCAGAAATTTTAATCTTAAATCAAAATCGTTCACCATGTGAATGACTAGTCATTAGCTTTAAAGTGAATTTGTCAGATAGCATACTAGTTAAAAAGCATACTAGTTAATAAGCATACTAGTTAACAGAATAATTCCACTTGCCTTTATATCTATTTCTAGTTATAAAGGGTTTACTGAGAGGGGAAGGACGAGATATCCAGTTGTGGTGAAAGGAGGAAGAGTTTTCCAGTTATGTGTACCTTAGTGGCTTTAGTTAGGTTGAAGTCACTTTTTTCCCCCCCTCTTTTCTTTGCAATTCACCCTCGTTTTCTGGACTTTTAAATGATTAATTCAAAATAGAGTGTTAGTGAGAGTAAAGCTTTTTTCTTGTTCCTTGCTGCTCCCTGCCCTCTATTTCCCCAATGGAAAGAAGTAATAGAACTTTTTTTTGCGGTATGGGGATTGAACCCAGGGGCACTCAACCTCTGAGCTATGCCCCCAGCTCTATTCTCCACCCTTTATTTAGAAACAAGGTCTCACTAAGTTGCAAAGGACTTCACTAAATAGCTGAGACTGTCCAGGAACCTCAGATCCTCCTGTCTCAGCCTCCCAGGTACTGGGATTACAAGCATGCGCCACCATGCCTGGCCAGAACTTGTTTTTTTTTTTGCGGTACTGGAGATTGAACTCAGGGGCATTCTACCTCCGAGCTATACCCCCAGCCCTATTTTTTATTCTTTGTTTTGAAACTGAGTCTCACTAAGTTGCGGAGTGCCTCACTAGGTAGCTGAGGCTGGCCGCGAACCTGGATCCTCCAGTCTCAGCCTCCCGCATGCTGGGATTACAAGCATGCGCCACCATGCCCGGCTTAGAACTTGTTTTTTTTTTTGCAGTACTGGGAATTGAACTCAGGGGCATTCTACCTCCGAGCTACACCCCCTGCCCTATTTTTTATTCTTTTTTATTTTGAAACTGAGTCTCACTAAATTGCGGAGTGCCTCACTAGGTAGCTGAGGCTGGCCTTGAACCCGGATCCTCCTGTCTCAGCCTCCCGAATGCTGGGATTACAAGCGTGCGCCACCACGCCCGGCAGAACTTGTTTTTTAATGTCAGTTTTAGGTGTACTCTTTGGCATCTAGTTAAAGTGGGGTGGAGACACAAGTAAGCAGCCATCTTTTTAAGCTAATGGGGGAGGAATAGTAACACATACTTGTGGCTTTGGATTGCTTTGTATGTGCCAGGTACTATGCTAGGCTCTTACAATATCTGTCCTTTACAGTAACCCTGCATTGGGATCTAGTGAAACAGTTCTCTAAGGCATACAGTTCCTGTTCATCGTGTGATTGCCTTTGTCTCTTCAAGCATGCTCATAGTGAAAACTCTCAGAACGTAGCTTCTCCCTGGAGCGAAGGGCAGGCATGCGTACTTTCCACTGTGAAAGATTTGGCTTCTGTCAACTCCAACATCCTTTTCTGTAATGTAGTCCACTCTATGTGCAGGTGTCTCTTGGCCCTATTTTATGTCATTCTGTGGGAAATGGGACTGGAGAGTCAGCACAAGAAAATGCTGATACTCTGACTACTGATGTTGCTGTGAATCTTGAAGTTCATTGTTCCTGACCTAGGAGTCACTGTCTTCATCCAGCACCCACGGACCTGGTAGGGTGAATCTTAGATCCTTCCCAGTTCTTAACAGTTTTGGCAACAAGGATGGAATGTTGACACATGACTTCTGAAAGAAGAAAGATGAGGGCCTCATCGGCTAGTTAACAGAATGTGGGAAAGTCCATGGGACCAAATTGTTAAGTGTTTCTCTACTTTATTGCTTTTTTTTTTTTTTTTGTATTGGGGATAAAACCAAGGGGCATTCTACCTCTGCGATACACCTCAGCCCTTTTTTTTTTTTTTAATTTATTTTGAAACAGGGTCTCTTAGGTTGTTGAGGCTATCCCTGAACCTGTGAAGTTCCTGTCTCAACCTCCAAAGTACTGGGATTATAGGTGTGCACTACCACACTCTGCTCTTTATTGCCTGTTAATGAGGAAAATTGGGGAGGTGGTTGCAGACTGAGTTCTAGAAAGTAAGTTCAAAGACAGCTGCCTGAACATTCCTCTGGCCATTGCTAACTCTTTTGGGTGGTAGGATCCTCCCTGTCCCTTTTGCCAATCTGAAGGTCAGCCTCAGACTCTTCACGGTATAACAGCAAATACCAGGATGTGTCCTGGCTGGACAGAGGTTCTGCCCTGGTTCAGACAACAGTTACAGATGTGAGTGTACCTACACTCAGTGGGAAAGGAGACAGATTTGCAACTTCTGTGGGCAAAAAGCAAATGTGTTAGAACTTTGGTTTGCCTAAGAGATGGGGTGTATGATGTCTTATGGCTTAGCTCCTCCTGTAGAGGAAACTATATTCCCCACTTCAGTGTCTGAAATAAAGCCACTGGCTCAATGGGGTCCTCAGTTCACAAAGGTTTCTCTCCAAACCTGGGTCTGGTTTGGTGATGATTCAGCTAAATTGAAAGCTGATTGTGTCTGTTTAGCTTCTGGGTCTGTTCTGCCTGTGCACCAGCTAGGCTGGTAATGGTTGTGATTGCTTTGTTTATTAGGCAGAACTCAAGACTCTTCTTAATGCTTTGGCCAGGACTCTTCTTGACAAAACTTGTATTTCCACTCACCCTTGCCTGTTGCCAGTGGCCTAGCCATTTGGTTTGCCACTTGGAAAACTATAGCCTAGCAGATTAAAGACAGCTCTATTTAAACCTGTGAACTATAGAAACAAATTACAGCAGCTGATCAAACCATTTGGATCACTCATGTAGATGTCCACAGTAAGGGCCTGTTTCCTGATAAAGCCCACTGGAATCAAGTTTCTGATTGAGCCTACACTGCCCAGAGCCACCACTGTTTCCTGTATTCAGACCTCATAAACTGGGTACAAAGTGAAGGGCCATATTCCATGCCAGCCTTGGGACTCCTGCCAAAAGTTTATCCATTTGTCACATGATGAGAGAAACCAGTTGAATGGGGGTGTGGCCCAGGCCTGCTCCGTAGCCATTGAATATGCGGGACCTCTGACCTTCTACTAAGAGCTATCAGTGGTGCCTCATTGCTGTTGACACATTTTCTGGTTGAGATGTTATGGTTGCAGTTTAATTAGCTGGCTTTGGCCACACCATTGGGGCCCTAGAAACTAATCTGTTATGCTTTTGACTTTCTGGAGCATTTGCAGTCTGACATGATGCACCTGTTATCCCAAAAGCCACTCAACAGTGAGCTGATAGTCAAAATATTTGATGGACTGTCCATGCTTCCTCCCATTCACAGGCCTTGGTGTGTGGATAAACACTGAATGTTGGGATAGCCTTTTCAAAAATTGATTCATAGATTTGAGATTTTACAGCCTTCACCTCCTCCTGCTCCACGTATCTTAGTAAGTCAATTTGGTCACTGAGTGCCGCTCTCCCCAGAAAGGGATCATCTCAATTAAATCACTTTGTGATCAGGACAGAGGGATGAGAGGCCTTTTCTGAAAATTTGGGGTTCCACCCTGACCATTTCTGGGCATAATGTTTTTGTTTTTTCAGCAATCCGAAGCCAGCGTGGTGTGTGTGTGTGTGTGTGTGTGTGTTTGTCTGTCTGTCTCTCTGTCTATCTATCCTCATCTGTTTATCATCTCCCTCTCCTTCTCCTTCTTTCTTCCTTCCTTTCTTTCTTCTTTCACTGGAGATTAAACTCAGGGGCATTCTACCTCCTATCTATTCCCCCATCTCTTTTTATTTTTTGTTTTGAAACAGGATCTTGCTAGGATGTTGTCTCACTACATTGCTGAGGCTCTTCTTGAATCTGCAATACTTCTGTCTCAGCCTCCCAAGTACTGGGTTTACAGATGTGTACCACCACACCTGGTTGGTATATACCTTCTATGGTGGCTATATCAAAAGGTAGCTTTGGGAATTCAAATTTAATTCTGGTTCAGTTATCTAGATTCTCTAGTTGGATTGATACAGTTCTAGATCATCAGGATAATGACTATTTGGTTGCTGTGTTCTATGGTGGCCCATGTGGGCCAGTGGAAACCATTACAGATTTCTGTAGGTTTCATAAAAATTTCCTTGAAGTTGGGCATGGTGTCACACACCTGTAATCCCAGTATTTGAGAGGCTCAGACAGGAGGATTGCAGGTTGGAGGCCAGTATGCCATAACATAGTGAGGCACTGTTTCAAATTAAAAAAATAAAATTAAAAAAGGGGAGGGGCTTGGACTTATTTTAGAGGTAGAATGTTTCTGAGTTCAATCACCGGTACCACAAAACAAAAACAAATAAACAAACAAAATTCCCTTGAACTTCTTGTACGTACATTTCTGGATGAAAGGTCTGGGTGTGAGTAGATGATTGGAGAAAAGGTGAAGTTATGCTTATAGGGATGGGCTATATTGGGATATATCTCAGTGAACAATCCTGACACCTGAAGAGGGAAGGTTCGGGGGAAGGCAAGACATTAATGTTCTTAGTTTTCAGAAGACTTCTTCATGAAGGAAAAAAGGAAGATATCCTGGTGCAGACCTTCCAAACTACTGCAAACACATTAAATTTAACTGACTATTAAGTCTGCTATCCTGGGATGCTCTACCACTGAGTTTCATCCCAGTCCTTTTTTATTATTTTGTTTTGAGATGAGATTTCTCTTGTTCCTCTTGTGTTAGTCCCCTAGTACTTTGGATTATAGGTGTGTACCAAAGTGCTTTTTCTTTTTTTTTTTTGCGGTACTGGGGATTGAAATCAGGGGCATTCTACCTCCGAGCTATACCCCCAGACCTATTTTTTATTCTTTATTTTGAAACCGAGTCTCACTAAGTTGCGGAGTGCCTCACTAGGTCCAAAGTGCTTTTTCTTTAAAAAAAAAAAAAAAATATATATATATATATATATTTTTTTGTTACTTGTGATTGAACTCAGGAGTATTATTATTTTGAAACAGGGTCTCTTTAAGTTTCTGAGGATCTCACTAAGTTGCTGTCTGAGCCCCTCAAGTGTTGGGATTACAAGCGTGTGCCATCATGCCTGGCTCTATTCATTCATTCTTTCTTTTTTTTTTTCAGTACTAGGGATTGAACTCAGGGGCATTCTACCTTCGAGCTATACCCCCAGCCCTATTTTTTATTCTTTATTTTTTGAAACTGGGTCTCACTAAGTTGCGGAGTGCCTCACTAGGTGGCTGGGCCTTTTATTTATTTATTTATTTATTTATTTATTTATTTATTTATTTATTTTTTGCGGAACTGGGGATTGAACTCAGGGGCATTCTACCTTCGAGCTATACCCCCAACCCTATTTTTTATTCTTTATTTTTTGAAACTGGGTCTCACTAAGTTGCGGAGTGCCTCACTAGGTGGCTGGGGCTGGCCGCAAACCCGGATCCTCTGGTCTCAGCCTCCCGAATGCTGGGATTACAAGTGTGTGCCACCACGCCCGGCTTTATTCTTTATTTTAAAACCAGGTCTCACTAAGTTGTGGAGTGTCTCACTAGGTAGCTGAGGCTGGCCGAGAACCCAGATCCTCCGGTCTCAGCCTCCCAAATGCTGGGATTACAAGCATGTGCCACCATGTCCAGCTCTATTCATTATTTCTTGTGATAATTCCTCAACTTTATCTTCAAGCCCTACTATTCTTTCTTTGTCTTTCTTGATCTAGTCTACTGGTGATGCTTTCAACTGAGTTTTTTTTTTTTTTTGGCGGTACTGGGGATTGAACTCAGGGGCATTCTACCTCCGAGCTACACCCCCAGCCCTATTTTTTATTCTTTATTTTGAAACAGGGTCTCACTAAATTGCGGAGTGCCTCACTAGGTAGCTGAGGCTGGCCTCAAACCTGGATCCTCTGGTCTCAGCCTCCCAAATGCTGGGATTGCAAGCGTGAGCCACTACGTCTGGCTCTCAACTGAGTTTTTAGTATGACTTACTGAATTTTTCTCTCTTTTTTTGTGGTGCTAGGGATTGAATCCAGGGGGGCATTCTACCTCTGAGCTACAGCCCCAGCCCTTTATTTATTTAGCCATAGGAAAAATATTATTTAGTTAAATAAAAAAATTAAGATGTCAATGACAAGAGTTATTACTTAAACCATGACAGTTAAGATTTAGCTAAAATTAAAAAAAAATTTAAAAAGTCTTCTCTCTGCTGAGTCTTTAATCCACAACTCCTTCAGTTTTATTGACCTTTTCTCGAGAACATATAGTTGTTTGGATAGTTATCTTGCATACCCTCTTCTTTTGGGTCTCTTGAGTCACTTTCACAAACCAGAATTTTTGGAGTAGAACAAATGAAGGAAAATGATGCATGTTCTCTATGTTCCAGACATCAGGGTCAGGAATCTGATTGGCAGCATCAGGAGGCTCTTCATATGGTTCCAAACTTGGAGAGATAACCTTTGAAAGAATAAATGGCTCATCATCTATAGCAGTTGTAGTGACATGTTGGTCTCATGTTCCTTGAGCCTTCCGATTGGGACCACATGACAAGCATTGTATTTACAGTTAGGCATCTTTTTAGCAATCTTTGAATTTTTTTCTTTCTGCATGATGCTAGGTGGTACTCTAACCTGCTGGATGGCATCCTGTGGTTTGGGACATAAGGACTTTTTTTTTTTTTTTTGCACAGTACTGGGGATTAAACTACCTCTGAGCTCCACCCCTAACCCTATTTTCTTATTCTTTATTTTAAACAGGGTCTCACTGAGTTGAGGAGGGTCTCACTAAGTAGCTAAGGCTGGCTGCAAACCTGGATCTTCCGGTCTCAGCCTCCCAAGTACTAGGATTACAAGTGTGTGCCACCATGCCTGGCAGGAGATGTGTGTGTGTGTGTGTGTGTGTGTGTGTGTGTTTAATTTTTTTTAATTGGTGCATTGCAATCATATATCTTTGTTAGGTACAAGCTGATAAAGGTATACATGCACACATTTCTCATTTAACCCTTCCTCAATTCCTGCCCCTCTCCCTCGCCCTCCCTCCTTTTCAGGTTCAGTTTAGTGATTGACTTTGATATGTTTGTGAAAGTACATCATGTGCATTAGTGTGTTTCCCCCCTCTCACATCACCTTCAGGTAAGTCATCTAAAGTTTCTCCTTCATCTGGAGTCCCTCTTATGCCTCATTTTCTCCCTTGGGAGAACATATGATTTTTTACTTTTTGTGACTGACTAATCTCACTTAACATAATGTTTGATAGGACATATTTTTAAGTTGAGTCCTTATTCTTGAAGTAGAGTCTCTTAAGGATCCCATGGGATGTGTCACTAGAAGAGGAAGATAGTCTCTCTTGAGAAAGCTGATATTATGCTGCTGCTTAGCAGCCTCCTTTTTTATTTTTTATTTTGAAACTGGGTCTCAGTAATTGTGGAGGGCCTTGCTAAATGGCTGAGACTGGCTTCAAACCTGCAATCTTTCTGACTCAGCCTTCTCAAGTAATGGGATGTGCCACCATGACTGACTGAAATTTTCATTTCCAAGATTTCTGTTTGGTTCTATTTTACAGCCTGTATTTCTTTACTGAATTGCTCATTCATATCCTGCATTGTTTTCCTTAATTCATTTAGCTCTTTATTTGTATTCTCTTGGAATTCATTAAACTTTAAAAAAACTATTATTTTTGAATACTTTGTTCATCCTTTAAATCCACTTTGAAATGTTTGGAATAAGTTACTAGAGAGAGTTATGAGCTTTAGACCCTGTTGCATCTAAACAGGAGTTGTCCTATTACCGTGTGTTTTTCCTGTTTCTTGTGTTTCTATGTTGAGATCTGGGCATCTAGTGGATGGCTATCCTTTGCACGCTCAATGAGGGCCTTCTTATAAGCATCTTTCTCTTGATGATGTGCCTAGGGATGTTGGGTCATTGATTAGTGCCAAGTTTAATTCCAAATGGACTTTGTAGTGTAGTTTCCCTTTCCCTGTGTTGTCTTTGGTTGTGACCAGAGGAGTTTGGTACAGTGCCCACTGTGTCAGAGTCTGGGGGACCTTCTTTCTCCATAGGTACCCTGGGTGTGTTTACCTGGAGCTGGGTTGTCAGCTAGGGGCTTTTATTTCCCCTGTTCTTTGGGTTGAAGTATCTGTCAAGGTTCAAGTGGAGCTGGGTTGTATCTGGAGTAAGGTACAGCTTTTCTGAGCTGGATTGGGAGTATTTCTCAGTGGCAGAGCACACACCCAACATGCTTGATGAGCTGGTCTTTATTTCCAGCAGTATATAAGAAGAAAACAAAGATGATAACAATGAGAACCAAACCAGGTAAAGAAAGACAAATTGAGGACAACTACCACCACAACATGAACACTAATAGAACAGAAAGGGACCAAAATAATATCAAAGTAAAAAGTTAAAAAATAAAGGTAAAATGAGTAAGGAAAGTAAAAGGACATGTGCATGTACGCCTTTATCAGCGTGTACCTAACAAAGATGTATGATTACAATGCACCAATTAAAAAAAATAAAATTAAGTCAGGCGTGGTGGCGGATGCTTGTAATCCCAACGTTTGGGAGGCTGAGACCGGAGGATCCGGGTTCACGGCCAGCCTCAGCTACCTAGTGAGGCCCTTTGCAACTTAGTGAGACCCTGTTTCAAATAAAATAAAATAAAATAAAATAGGATGGGGGGTATAGCTTGGAGGTAGCATGCCCCTGAGTTCAATCCCCAGTACTGAAAAAAAAAAAAAAAAAAAAAGAAAGCAAAAGGACAAAAGAAAGAAGAAAAATAAAAAGGGAAAGCAAGAGAGAGGTAAAAATGTATCAAGAAGAAAAAGGAAGAAAATAAAAAAGTTAAATGTTAAATGGAGAGGAAAAATATGTACACAAACAGCAATAAAAAAAGTATTAAAAAATGTAAACATTTGACTGGGTGCTGTGGCCCAAGCTTGTAATCCCAGTTCATGGGAGGCTGAGACAGGAGGATCACAGATTCAAGGCCAGCCTCAGCAATTTAGCCAGGTTCTCAGCAACTTAGCGAGATTGAGGAAGATAGCAAGAGAGAGCCCAAGATGGCGTCTGAGTGAAACACCTCTACTCAATCGCTGTGAGCTCAAATAAAAATCTACCATAAAAGCAGCTTCTTGATGGAAGAAAAAAAAAAAAGCAACAAAAAAGCGAACAAAGCAACAGAAAAGTGAACAAAGCAACGAAAATTGAAGTGCAGCTGAAGAGAATACAGAAAATCAACAAAACCAGAAGCTGGTTTCTTGAAAAATTAAACAAGATAGATAAACCATTGGACAACCTAACCAAAAAAAGAGAGAATCAACCCAAATTACCAAAATAAGAAATGAAAAAGGTGATATTACCACCAACAGTATGGAAGTATAGAGGATCATCAGAAACTATTTTGAAAAACTATACTCCAACAAAATGGAAAATGTAGAAGAAATTGACAAATTTCTAGACACATATAACCTTCCTAAATTGAGTAAAAAAGATACAGAAAACTTAAACCTACCAATAACAATCAAAGAGATAGAAACAGCAATAAAGAGTTTACCATCAAGCCGGGCGTGGTGGCGCATGCTTGTAATCCCAGCATTCGGGAGGCTGAGGCCGGAGGATCTGGGTTCTCGGCCAGCCTCAGCTACCTAGTGAGGCACTCCGCAACTTAGTGAGACTCGGTTTCAAAATAAAGAATAAAAAATAGGGCTGAAGGTATAGCTCGGAGGTAGAATGCCCCTGAGTTCAATCCCCAGTACCTAAAAAAAAAAAAAAAAAAAGTTTACCATCAAACAAAAGCCCAGGGCCAGATGGTTTTCCAAGTGAATTTTATAAAACCTTTATAGAAGAGCTAATCCCAATACTCCTCAAGCTATTCCATGAAATAGAAAGAAACGGGACCCTCCCAAACACATTCTATAAAGCCAACATTACATTAATACCAAAGTCAAATAAAGACAGCTCAAGAAAAGAAAACTATAGGCCTATATCATTGATGAACTTAGATGCAAAACTGCTAAACAAAATACTAGCAATGTGCATGCAAAACAACATCAAGAAAATTATACACCATGACCAAGTCGGGTTCATCCCAGGGATGCAAGGCTGGTTCAACATTCGAAAAACAATCCATGTAATTCACCACATAAACAGAATCAGACAAAAATCACATAATCATTTCAATTGATGCTGAAAAAGCATTTTACAAGATCCAGTACTCATTCATGCTAAAAGCACTACAGAGAATTGAAATAGAAGGAACATATCTCAACATCATAGAGGCAATATACAATAGGCCCACAGCCAATATCATAATAAATGGAGAAAAACTGCAAGAGTTCCCACTAAAAACAGGAACAAGACAAGGATGTCCATTATCACCACTTCTGTTCAGTATAGTACTTGAGACTCTAGCCAGAGCAATAAGGCAAGAGAAGGAAATAAAAGGGATAAAAATGGGGAAAGAAGAACTAAAATTATCCCTTTTTGCAGATGACATGATACTATATTT
>PVLC010002078.1:98694-101194 GCA_004027655.1 Graphiurus murinus
AAAAAAAAAAAAAAAAAAAAAAAAAATCAACCAAAAAACTTATAGAACTGATCAACAAATTCAGCAAAGTGTCTGGATACAAAATCAATCTTAAAAAATCAGAAGCTTTCCTGTATGCCAACCATAAATCCACTGAAAAAGAAATCCAGAAAACAATTCCACTCACAATAGCACCCCAAAAAATAAAATACTTAGGGAAAAAACCTAACCAAAGAGGTAAAAGACCTCATAAGGAAAACTATAAAAAATTGAAGAAAGAAATCGATGAAGACCTTAGAAGATGGAAAGATCTTCCATGCTCTTGGATAGGCAGAATAAATGTCATCAAAATGGCCATCCTCCACAAAGTCATCTACAGATTCAATGCAATACCCATGAAATTACCAGGGTCACTCCTCACAGACATAGAAAAATCAGTCCTTAAATTCATTTGGAACAACAAAAAGCCCAGAATAGCCAAAGTAGTTCTTAGCAACAAGAACCATGCAGGAAGTATCACAATACCTGACTTCAAACTCTACTACAAAGCTACAGTAATAAAAACAGCATGGTATTGGCACAAAAACAGGCACCTAGACTAATGGAGCAGAATAGAAGATTCAGAAACAGACCCACGTGCATACAGTCAATTGATTTTGGACAAAGGAGCCAAAAATATACACTGGAAAATAGATAGCCTCTTTAACAACAAATGGTGTTGCAAAACTAGTTAACCATATGCAGGAAATTGGAAATAAACCCCACCTTCTCACCCTGCACAAGAGTCAATTCAAGGTGGATCAAAGACCTGGATGTCAGGCCAGAGATCTTGCAGCTACTTTAAGAGGGCATAGGCCCAACACTTCAACACAGAGGCACAGGTAAAAAGTTTCTCAGCAAGACCCCCAAAGTACAAGCAACTCAAAGGAAGATCAGTATATGGGATTGCATTAAACTGAAGAGCTTCTGTGCAGCAAAGGAAACTATCAAGAACCTCAACAAAAAGCCCACAGAGTGGGAAAAAATTTTTGCCAGCTACTCTTCTGATAGAGGACTATTATCTAGGATATACAGAGAACTCAAGAAAGTTACAGCTAAGAAAACAAATAACTCAATCAAAAAATGGGCAAAGGATCTAAATAGACACTTCACAAAAGAAGAAATACAAATGGCCAATAAATGTAAGAGGAAATGTTCAACATCATTAGCAATCAGAGAAATGCAAATCAAAACTACCTTGAGATTTCACCTAACCCCAATCAGAATGGCAATCATCAAAAACACAAACAACAAATGCTGGCAAGGGTGTGGAGAAGTGGGAACCCTAATACATTGCTGGTGGGATTGCAAATTAGTGCAACCACTTTGGAAAACAATATGGAGGATCCTCAGACAAGTGGGAATGAACCTACCATATGATCCAGCAATACCACTTCTGGGTATCTACCCAAAAGGATGGAAACCAAACTATCAGACCGATGCATGTGTATCTATGTTTATAGCTGCACAATTTACAATTGCCAAACTATGGAAGCAGCCAAGATGTCCATCAACAGATGAATGGATTACAAAACTATGGGATATGTACACAATGGAATTTTACTCAGCCATAAAGAACAAAATCATGTTATTTGCAGGGAAATAGATGGAACTGGAAAACATGTTAAGTGAGATTAGTCAGTCACAAAAAGTAAAAAATCATATGCTCTCCCTAATATGTGGAAGCTAGGGAGAAAATGGGGCATAAGAGGGACTCCAGATGAAGAAGGAGAAACCTTAGGTGGGCAAAGAATTTGACTTAATGGAAGGTGATGGGGGGAGGGAGGACAACCCTAATGCACATGATGTACTTTTACGAACATATCAAAGTCAATCACTAAACTGAACTTGAGAAGGAGGGAGGGCGAGGGAGTGTGGCAGGAATTGGGGAAGAGTTAAATGAGAAATGTGTGCATGTATGCCTTTATCAGCTTCTACCTCACAAAGAAGTATGATTACAATGCACCAATTAAAAAAATAAAATTAAATTAAAAAAAGAGGTCATAAAAAAATAAAGGTGAAACATCACACACACCCACACACACAAAAGTCAAGCCTTTAAAATATTAACATTCTAGTTCGGCATGGTGGCTCATGCCTGTAATCCCAATTTGGGAGGCTGAGACAGCAAGATTATATGTTTGAGACCAACCTCAGCAAATTGTGATACCCTCATCAACTTAGTAAGACTCTTCTTTAAAGTAAAAAAATAAATAAATAAAAAAGGGCTGGGAGGGAAGCTTGGAGGTAGGATGCCCCTGGGTTCAATCTACAGTATTAGAAAAATAAATAAAACTCTTACCTTCTTCCAAAAAACAAAACACAACAACAACAACAACAAAACTTAGCGAGATCCTGTTTCAAATCAAAAGATAAAATAGGTCTTAGGGTGTAGTTCAGAGGTAAAGCACCCCTAGGTGGTTCAGTCCCAGTAAACACACACACATACACACACTGGATGATCGCCAATGTACAGAATAGG
>PVLC010002078.1:106194-123193 GCA_004027655.1 Graphiurus murinus
TTTCCTCCCTCTTTTTTTTTTTTTGTTTTTCATACAGGGGATTGAATCTAAGGGCATTCTACTTCCAAGCTCACACCCAGCCCTTTTTATTTTCTGTTTTAAAACAGGTTCTCACTAAATTGTTGAGGGTCTTTCTAACTTGCTGAGGCTGGCCTTGAACCTCTTGATCTCCCTATTTCAGCCTCTCAAGTACTTGGATTACAGGTGTGTGCCACCATGTCTGGTTTTCCTTTCTTTCATTTACATACTTATTTTTCCACAAGCAGAGATTTATTTAGGAAAGCAAGGATTACACACTTGAAGAAAAAGAAGAGTGCTGGCTATCTTGTGTATGAGAATCCACTATATTCCTTTCTTTTTCTTGCTTTATTGCATTTGCTAGTCCTTCTAGTACAATGTTGAATAGAAATGGTAACAACAAACATTCTTGCCTTGTTGCCATTCATAGGGGAGAAAGTATTCAGTCTTACTATTAAGTGCAGTGTTAGCTATAGGCTTTTCATAGCTGTCCTTTATCAAATTGAGGAATTTGCCTTCTATTTTGAGTTTGCTAGAATTTTTATCACTAATATCTATTAAATTCTGTCAAATATTTTTTCTTTTAGTGAGATGATCAAATAGGTTTTCTCCTTTGTTCTGTTAATGTGGTGACTTATCCCAATTTCTGGATCCCAAGTCGATTTTGCATTGTAGGCAGAAGACCAAATTAGTCATCATTTGTGGTCCCTTTGTACTTGCTTTGGTGTACAGATATTTTCTTAGCATTTTTGCACCTGTGTTTATGAGGATGATTACCTGGATCTGAAGGAATTCTGGGTTCATCTCAGATCAGTGAGTTGATATGAGCTGTAGTAGTACTTGGTGCTGTATCTAGACTTTTTTTTTTTAACTGAAGATTAAAATTAGGGGCATTTAAGCTATACCTCTACGAAACAGGATATTAGTAAGTTGCTGAGGGTTTCACTAAATTACTGAGGCTTCGAACCTGTGATCCTCCTGTATCAGCCTCCCAAGTACTGAGATTAGAGAAATGTGCCACCCTGCCCAGCTTGTACCTAGACTCTTTGAGGGCAGTATTGCTACCTATTTCTTTTCTGCCTTCCAAACTTTTTACACATTTTTCTCATGGCCACTCCTGACCTGAAACCACTAAGGCAAGGAATTTTTAGAAGTGTAGTTTCAGCTTAGCTAAGTTGATGCAGTATCAGAACAGCACATCTCATCTGACTGTACCTCTTATGCTTTTTTTTCCTCTCCATCTTGTTCATGATTAACTTATCACAGTTTCTCTTGAATTATATTATACCTCTTTATGTATAATCTAAGAACTTTAGAAGAGTATACTTTCATTTACTCCCTCCCAGGCTTTTATTCGTGTCATACGGTTTATTTTTTACATATATTGTAAACATCATAATTCATTGAGTAGATTAAAAATTAAAACTGGGAAGCCAGGTGTAGTGGTGCATGCCTAGAATCTCAATATTTGGGAGACTGAGATAGGAGGATTGCAGGTTTGAGGCCAGCCTAAACAACTTAGTGAGACTCTGTTTCAGGAGAAAAAATCAAAAGGGCTAGGGGTGTGCTCAGAGGTAGAATGCCAATGGGTTATTCTCAAATATCACAGAAAGGAAAAGAAAAGAAGAGAAAAGAAAGGAAAAGAAAAGAGGAAACAGAAAGAAATATTAAAACTAGAGTTTTGATGTTCGTTTTCCTTTCTTAAAAAAATTAGAAATAAGCCGGGCGTGGTGGCGCACGCTTGTAATCCCAGCATTCGGGAGGCTGAGACCGGAGGATCCGGGTTCGCGGCCAGCCTCAGCTACCTAGTGAGGCACTCCGCAACTTAGTGAGACTCGGTTTCAAAATAAAGAATAAAAAAATAGGGCTGGGGGTATAGCTCGGAGGTAGAATGCCCCTGAGCTCAATCCCCAGTACCGCAAAAAAAAAAAAAAAAAAAAAAAAAAAAATTAGAAATAAGCTACATGTTAGTGTAAAACACATCATGTTTCTGTCTATACATACATTGTATAATGTTTAAATCAAATTAAACATATCTCTTTCCTCAAACATTTATCATTTCTTTCTGTTGAAAACAGTCAACATTTTTTTCTTCTAGATTTTGGTTTGCTATAACCCCATTTGTCTATTTTGGGGTCTTGTCCAAAAAAAATCCATGTCTATTCCAATGTCCTGAAACATTCTCTTATATTTTCTTCTAATAATTTATATCTTTAGGTCTTGCATTTAAGTCTTTAATCTATTTTGAGTTTATTTTTGTAGAGAGGATTAGGGGGTCTAGTTTTATTCTTCTGCATTTAGATAACACAATTTTCCCAGTACCATTTATTAAAAAGACTGTCCTTCCTTCAATTTGTGTTCTTAGCACCTTTTTCAGAATCAGTTGGCTATGGTGTGTTGGTTTATTTCTAATAGTCTATACTGTTCCATTGGCATATGTGTCTTTTTATGCCAATAATATGCTGTTTTGATTACTACAGTTTTATACTGTATTATTAAAGTCATGTAGTATAATAACTTCTTTGCTTTTGCTAAAGATTGCTTTGGCTATTTGGTTTTTTTTTGTGGTTCTATACAAATTTTAGGATTGTTCTTTTAATTCTGGGAAGAAGGTCATTGATATTTTGATAGGGATTGTATTGAATCTGTAGATTGCTTTGGGTAGTATGGGCATTTTAACAATATTGATTCTTCAAATCTGTGAACACAGGATGATTTTTTTTTTATGTGTCCTCTTCAGTTTCTTTAATCAGTGTTTCATAATTCTAGTTTTTTTTTTTTTTTTAACTGGAGATTGAACTCAGGGGCATTCATTCTACCTCTGAGCTACACCGCCAGCCCTTTAAATTTTTTATTTTGAAACAGGGTCTCACTAAGTGGTGAAGACCTCACAAAGTTGTAAGGCTGGCCTTGAACTGTTGTTGAAACTGGCCTTAAACTGGCTATCCTCCTTTCTTAGCCTCCCAAGTACTGGGATTATAGATATGCACCACTATTCCTGCCTTTTTGTAGCTTTTTTTTTTTTTTGGTACTGGGGATTAAACCCAGGGGTATTCTACCTCCGAGGTACATCCTCAGCCCTATTTTGAGTCTTTATTTTGAAACAGGGTCTCACTAAGTTGTGGAGGGCCTCACTAAGTAGCTGAGGCTGAACACGAACTGGAATCCTCTGGATTCAGCCTCCCAAGTATTGGGATTACAAGCGTGCACCACAAGCCTGGCTTTTTTTTTTTTAAATTTTTTTTTTTGCGGTACTGGGGATTGAACCCAGGGGCATTCTACCTCCGAGCTACAGCCCAGCCCTATTTTTTATTCTTTATTTTTGAAACAGGGTCTCACTAAGTTGCAGAGGGCCTTACTAAGCAGATGAGGCTGGCCGCGAACCCGGATCCTCCTGTCTCAGCCTCCTAAATGCTGGGATTACAAGCGTGGGCCACCATGCCTGGCTACGCCTGGCTTTTTTGTAGATATTTTAAGTGGATTGCTTTTATGATTTCTATTTCAGATAATTAGCCATTGGTGTATAGCAATGCTACTGAATCTTATATGTTGACTTTTGTGTTCTGCAACTTTGCTGAATTTATCAGTTCTAGTGGTTTTTTGGTGGAGTCTTGGGGCTTTTCTACATTTAAAATCATGTCATCTGCGAACAGACTGTTTCTCTTCACTTTTTAATTTCCTTTGATTTGTCTATTTATATTTCTATTTCTTGCTTCCAGCTACAAACCACAGATGCCATCTTGGTCCATTTTCTGTTGCTATAATTACCTGAGACTGAGAAGTTTATTAAAAAAAGAGGTTAAGCGGGTATGGTGTTGCATGCTTGTAATCCCAGTATTTGGGAGGCTGAGACAGGAGGATCTGGGTTCACGGCCAGCCTCAGCTACTTAGTGAGGCCCTCCGTAACTAAGTGAGACCCTGTTTCAAAATAAAGAATAAAAAATAGGACTGAGGGTGTATCTCAGAGGTAGAATGCCCCTGAGTTCAATCTCCAGTACTGCAAAACAAACAAACAAACAAACAAACAAAAAAGCACAAAAACAAAAAAAGAGGTTTATTTTGTTTTGTGTTCTGGAGGCTATATCTAGTGAGAGCCTCATGCTGCTCTAACTCATGGTGGAAAGTCAAAGGGTAAGAGGACATGTGTGGGAGAGAGAACAAGAGGGGTGGACTTGCTTTATAAAACCTGTGCTTGCTCTGTGTGGTGGCACACATCTGTAATCCCTGTACTTGTGAGGCTAAGACAGGAGGATCACAGGTTCAAGGACAGCCTCAGCAACGTAGTAGGGCCCTCAGCAACTTAGACCCTGTTTCAAACTACAAAATAAAATAGGCTGGGGGAATAGATCGGAGGTAGAACACCCCTCGGTTCAATCTCCAGGACCACAAAAACAGACAAACCAAAAAACCAAAAAACAAAAACAGAATCTGTGCTTGTAGTATCTAATCCAGTCCCAAGAGAGCGAGCTCATTGGAGAAAGGTGTTAATCCACTTAGGAGGACTCTGTCCTCACAACCCAAACACCTCTCACTGGGCCATGCCTCCCAGCGCTGCCTGCCACATTGAGGAATGAAGGTCCAACACATCAATGTTTAGGGGACACAGTCAAACCATAGCAGATGGGTAGGATAGACGTCTCTCTACTTACGAGGGTTAATACTTTGTTAATGCTTGTTATTCTCAACAGTGTTAATCATTAAAACTTTATTTTTTAGTCTGACATGGTGGCATATGTCTGTAGTCCCAGCTACAATGGAAGTTGAGGTGGGAGGATCATGAGTTTAAGTCTGATCTGGCAATATAGCAAGAACCTGTCTTAAAGACAAAAACAAAAACAAAAAAATCTGTGAAATATACTTATCATTTAGTCACATTTCATTTTGAAATATGACAGAGAAGAAGCCAAAAGATGATTCATATTTTGAGCCTTTAATGCCTAAAGTCCCTCATAAGTTTTCTCATTTAACCCTTCCCCAATTTCCGCCCCACTCCCTTACCCTCCCACCTTCTCAAGTTTAGTTTAGTAATTAACCTTGATATGTTTGTGAAAGTACATCATGTCCATTAGGGTGTCCCCTCCCCCATCACCTTCAGTTAAGTCACCTTCTTTGCTCCTCTAAGATTTCTCCTTCTTTATCTGGAGTCCCTTCTTTATCTGGAGTCCCTCTTATGTCCCACTTTCTCCCTAGCTTCCACAGAGCAGGGAGAGCATACGATTTTTTACTTTTTGTGACTGACTAATCTTACTTAGCATAATGTTTTCCAGTTCCATCCATTGAAAGCTGACATTTTGAACATCAGATACTCAAAAAGTTTTGGGTTTTGAAACATTTTAGATATCAGATTTTGGGTTAGGGATGTTCAACCAGTAAAGTCTATGCAAATATTCCCAGATCAACAAAACTCCTCAACCTATATGTGAAGCTACTGAAAAACATAATTCTTCCTTTTCTTTTCTGAGTTGCTTTTCTGAGTTGCTCTAACAACTGTTTTGTATTGTATTCTGCCTTATATTATTTGCCTCACAGCATTACTTAACTTGTCTATGTCTGATCTTTTCTAGATAACTAAAAATGTAAGAAAAGGAATGAGATACTATACTTATTACATCAACTCTTATTATATTCCCACTAACAGAGTAATGTTCAAATAGTCATCCTAGACTTTTGTTTCTCTCATTTCTTAGACCCAAAATACTATCAATATATTCTTCTACATATTTTATAACCTTATTTTCACCTCTGTAAGCACATTTCTTGTCTGGTGCAGTAGCACATGCTAGTTATTCCAATACTTGGGAGGCTGAGACAGGAATGATTGCAGATTCAAGGCCAGCCTCACCAACATAGCACAACCTTGTTTCAAAAAAGAAAGTAAATCAAGGCTGGGTATGTAGCTCAGAGGTAGAGTGTCCCTGGGTTTAATCTCATGTAATACACACACTCAGAGGTAGAGTGTCCCTGAGTTTGATCCCATATAACACACACACCCACCCACACACACCCACCCACACACACACGAAGGAAAAAAGAAAAGAAATAAGCACATTTCTCTGTATCCTTGGATTTCTGCAACAGTGTCCTAACTGGTTTTCCTATATAAATTTTGAACTATCCAATCAGCTATCCATTTTGCAAACAAAATTTCTAAAACATATCTGGATTTCCAATTCTAGGGTGACAGGAAGCTACTTCTGCCCTTCTTTTTCACCAAGTTAATGAAACACAAAATATATCTTTTATCTGATATATTTTATATCTGATAAACTAAGTTATTTGTTATTCTGAACCACAGTATGTTAGAGTGCAATAAGAAACGGTCAATTACTAATCAGAATGAATGATATAACCTAACTATTGAGAGAAATGAATTCTGAGAAATAGACTGAATTGGCCCTTGCAGAAAAAGGCTCAGGAGTGGAATGTAACCGGAGACAGAAGTGAGACAAGAAGCTAAACATGGGAATTTGTGTGTGTGTGTGTGTGTGTGTGTGTGTGTGTGTGTGTGCGTGGTGCTGGGGATTGAACCCAGGGGCATTCTACCTCTGAGATACACCTGCAGCCCTATTTTATTTTTGAAACAGGTTTTTGCTAAATTGCAGAGGGCCTCACTAAGTTGCTGAGGTTGGTCGTGAACCTGCAATCCTCCTGATTCCGCCTCCCAAGTACTGGGATTATAAGCGTGCACCACCACAGCCCGCTGGAATTTTTTTAAGTCCACAAAGCAAGTAAACCTCCTCCTAGTTTACAAGTTCCATCTTCACACAGTGAAATGAGAGTTCTTCCCTTTATCTCTTGAAGAGAAAAGAAGTATATCCCATTCAATCTTGACAGCATTCCATAATATATATTATCCTTATTTTAGAGATGAAGAAATGATTCAGGTTAAGTAAATTGTTTAGTTGTACAATTTAAATGACTATCTGCTTCTTAAACCTGGGCTTATAGCTATACCTTTTGCCATTTCTTTTAGTACTTACCTTTACAATTAGTATATAAATCACACAAACTGTTAATTTGACAATAATGATGAGTCTTGCTTGTGACACTACTACTCTTCCTAATCTGCAGTTGAAAGATTCTTAGAGTTCCAGACTGCTACTGCCTTAGCCACCTTTATGTAAAATGGACTCTTCTAAATGCAGAAGCAAGAGCCTCAAAATCTTCAGACCATGTGACTAGTTAGAGTAGCATAGATTTCAATCTCTTATCATATGCTTCTTTGGGGGAAGAATCTAGCTTATAATAAAAATGCTTTTTAGTGGCCTATAATTTTGTACTCTAATTTATATGCCTATGGTGTCATAAACAAAATTTCCTCTTTGGTGTATTTGAAAATGATACTGGTAGGGTTTAATCATAATTGTTAGTACCAGCTTTTGATATTTTTCTGAAATGTAGCTGAATCAATGAGAGAGACTGGTTTACTCATCAGGAATCCTTGGTCTGGTTCTTTGCTTTGTAGACTTAACTATTTGATTTTTATCTGTTTTTCATCCATGATAATGTTCTGGGAAATTGACCCAGAGTAATAGATTCACAGGAGAATGATTTGTTAACCAGAATATTAATTTACAAAGGGATATACACTTTTACGTTGACACAATACTTGTAATCATTATTCACGACATCCTCTTCCTGGTTTACTAGAGAAACCAGTTTGAATATGAATTGGTGAGTGTGGAAGCAGAACCAACCATCTGGGTTGGTGTGGGGAATGGTTTAGTAGGTTGTGGTAAGATCTGGGAATTATTCCTCCTCCATTCCTCATACATGGATACTCTGCCATCATTTCCATCAGGAGTATCTTTAAGATGTTTTCATAGTAACAGTTTTGGGCAGTAATAGTCCAATTCTGACTTTTTGATTCTTTTCCTCTGTTACATGCAGAGACTATTACTTAATCTAAGATATATATTATTATGGTTATTTTGATCGATACTTATCTCTTGGTACTGACAGTGTAAAGTCCCTGATGAAATTTGGAAACAATCCAAGCCTTTTTGAGACTGTACACTTTTTTGATGGTAATATCTTGATGGAATTTGTAAAGTTTCTGTGGCAAGATTGAGCACTTTAAGCCAAGTGTGGTGGCACACGCTTATAATCCCAGTACTTGGGAGGCTGAGACTGGAGGATCCGGGTTCGCGGCCAGCCTCAGCTATTTAGTGAGGCTCCCTGCAAGTTAGTGAGACCCTGTTTCAAAATAAAGAATAAAAAATAGGACTGGGGTGTAGCTCGGAGGTAGAATGCCCCTGGGTTCAATCCCTAGTACTGTAAAAAAAAAAAAAAAAAAAAAAAAAAAAAAAGATTGAGCACTTTAGTGTTATGGCACCAGATTTTGATCTTTTTTTTTCCTTTTGTGGTTCTGGGGCTTGAACACAGGGGCACTCTACCACTGAGCTATATCCCCAGTTTCCTATCTCATTAAAACTTCTAGTTTTCAAACTTTTAGTATATTTCATTTGGGGATTTACCATCACAAGTGCAGACATCTTTCCACTTTTATTACAAACAGTCCTAACAATACTGGGTTATATTACACTTGAGCAAAGATAAATGGTGTTTCTAAAAACCTACTAGAACTAATACACCCACCACTCAACTAAAAAAAAAATACATTGTTGTCAATACCTTTAAAAGACTGGGGGAATTCCTCCGTCCCCCCTTTTTGTAGTGGGCTGGGTTTTAAATTATAAATTTTAGCTGCCTCTGGGTGAAAGAGTTTTTAACAAACACCTTATTATTAAAACAAAACAAAACAAAACAAAACTGGGGGTAAGCCAGTCGTGGTAGCCCACGCTTTAATCCCAGTACTTGGGAGACTGAGACCAGAAGATCTGGGTTTGCAGCCAGCCTCAGCTACTTCGTGAGGCCCTCCGCACCTTTTTTTTTTTTTTTTTTGCGGTACTGGGGATTGAACTCAGGGGCATTCTACCTCCGAGCTATAACCCCAGCCCTATTTTTTATTCTTTATTTTGAAACCGAGTCTCACTAAGTTGCGGAGTGCCTCACTAGGTAGCTGAGGCTGGCCTCGAACCCGGATCCTCCGGTCTCAGCCTCCCGAATGCTGGGATTACAAGCGTGCACCACCATGCCCGGCCCCCTCCGCAACTTAATGAGACCCTGTTTCAAAATAAGGAATAAAAAATAGAACTAGGGACATAGCCTGGAGGTAGAATGCCCCTGGGTTCAATCCCCAATACCACAAAAAAAAAAAAGGCTGGGGGGTATACCTCAGTGGTAGAATGCCACTGGGTTCAATCTCCAGTACCACAAAAAAAAAAAAAAAAAAAAAAAAAAAAAAAAAAAAAAAAAAAAAAAAAAAAAAAAAAAAAAAAAAAAAAAAAAAAATCCTTCTCTTGAGCCAAGAATGCTAGTGCTTGCCTATAGTTTCAGCTACTGGGAAGGCTGAGGCAGGAGGATCACTTAAGCCCAGGAATTTGAGACCAGCCTGTGCAAATAGTGAATACCCTCAAAAAAATAGCTACTGGAATAGACAGCTGATCAGAATTTGGAAAGAACAAAACAGAAAAACTGTATGACAAGAAAGAATGGGAAAGCTGGGGGCAGTGGTGCATGCTTGTAATCTCTATACCTGGGAAGCTGAGACAGGAGGATCCGGGTTCGAGGCCAGCCTCAGCTACTTAGTGAGGCTCTCAGCAACTTAGTGAGACCCTATTTCAACATAAAGAATTGAAAATAGGGCTGGGAGCCGGGCGTGGTGGCACACACTTGTAATCCCAGTACGTGGGAGGCTGAGATTGGAGGATCTGGGTTTGTAGCCAGCTTCAGCTACTTAGTGAGGTTTTTTGCAATTTAGTGAGACCCTGTTTCAAAATAAAGAATAAAAAATAGGACTGGGGGTGTAGCTCAGGTAGAATGCCCCTGGGTTCAATCCACAGTATTGCAAACAAAACAAAAAGGAAAACAAAACAAGCCAGGCATGGTGGCATGCCCCTTTAATCCCAGTACATGGGAGGCTGAGACAGGAGGATCGTTTGTTCGAGGACAGCTTCAGCAATTTAGTGGGACTCTGAGCAACTTAGGGAGACCTATTCTCAAACAAAAAAATAAAATAGATCAGGGGTGTAGCTCAGAGGTAGAATGCTCCTGAGTTCAATCCTCAGTACCACATGTACAAAAAATTGTAATAAAATATACATAATACAAATTTTTGTTTTAATTCTCTCAAGTGTTCAGTTTTGTGCCATTAAAGTACATACTTATTGCTTAGCAATGATTACCACCACCATCTCTAGAACCTTTTTCATTTTCCTAAATAGAAACTCCATACTAAACCGGACTTGGTGGCATATGCTTGTAATCCCAATATTTGGGAGGCTGAGACAGGAGGATTGTAGGTTCACAGCCAGCCTCAGCAACTTAGTGAGGCCCTCTGCAACTCAGTGGGATGCTGTTTCAAAATAAAAATAAAATACTTGAGGTGTAGCACAGAGATATAGTGCCCCTGGGCTCAATTCTCAGCAGCACAAAAAAAAAAAAAAAAAAAAAAAAAGAAACTATACTAATTAAACATTAACACCTCATTCCTCCCTCTTCCTCTCCCGTGGTAAGTACCATTCTAGTTTCTGTCTCTATGAATTTGACTACTCTAGTACCTCATATAAGCAGAATTATACAGTATTTGTCCTTTGTGACTGGTTTATTTCACTTTGCATGTGTTTAAAATTTATCCATATCATAATGTGTATCAGAATTGTCTGCCTTTTAAAGGTTGAATGTAGTTCACATCTTGTTTTTCCATTTGTCTCTTGGGGGACACTTAGGATATTTCCACCTTTTGGCTATTATAAATAATGCTGATTTAATGTAGGATTTCTTTAAAAAAATTTTTTTTTTGGTACTGGGGATAAAACCATGTACCCTCTATTATTGAGCTGTACCCCAGGCCTATTCATTTGTTTATTTATTTTGAAACAGGGTCTTGCTAAATTACAGAGGCTGGCCTTGAACTTGCAATCTTCTTGTCTCAGCCTCCCAGGTACTGGGATGACAGGCATGTGCTACCATGCCTGGTGATTTAATGTGGGATTTCTATTATATATTTTGTGTGACTTTCTATAAAGGGTGATAAATTTAAGGCAATAGAGCCCGGCGTGGTGGCGCACGCTTGTAATCCCAGCATTCGGGAGGCTGAGACCGGAGGATCCGGGTTCGCGGCCAGCCTCAGCTACCTAGTGAGGCACTCTGCAACTTAGTGAGACTCGGTTTCAAAAAAAGAATAAAAAATAGGGCTGGGGTTATAGCTCGGAGGTAGAATGCCCCTGAGTTCAATCTCCAGTACCGCAAAAAAAAAAAAAAAAAAAAAAATTTAAGGCAATAATGTCCAATAGAAGTATAATGTGAGCCACATATGTAATTCAAAATTTCTACTACCCATAATGAAAAAGAGTAGATTAACTTTTTTTTCTTTTTTTTTTTTTTTGCAGTACTGGGGATTGAACTCAGGGGCATTCTACCTCCAAGCTACACCCCCAGCCCTATTTTTTATTCTTTATTTTGAAACCGAGTCTCACTAAGTTGCGGAGTGCCTCACTAAGTAGCTGAGGCTGGCCGCAAACCCGGATCCTCCGGTCTCAGCCTCCCGAATGCTGGGATTACAAGCGTGCGCCATCACACCCGGCTGAAAAAGAGTAGATTAATTTTAATAATACATTTTATTTAACCCAGTGTATCTAAAGTATTATTTTAACATGTAATGAACATGGAATTACAATGAAATGCTTTCTTTTCTTTGATTTCTAAAAAAATCTAGTATGTGTTTTGTACTCACTGCGCATCTCAGTTTTTATTAGATGTCTTTCAGATGCTCAGTTGTCACGTGGAGCTAGGTAACACAAGTTTAAGGATTATTAAAAGCAGTGACAGCCTCAGCAAGTAGTGAGACTCATCAACCTAGCAAGACTATTTAAAAAAAAAGAAAAGGAATGGAGGTGTAGCTTGGAGATAGAATGCCTCTGGGTTCAATTCCTAGTAACACACACACACACACACACACACACACACACACACACACACACACACACACAGAGTAATGAGAATTTCTGGAATAATGTAAAAAAAAGTGTAAGTATTTTTCTAGTTATAGAAAGATCTTGCTCATGTTTAAGTGATCATCTGTATACTTCTATTTGTGCTATAGAATGAAATCTTTATATCAGTAGAATTTATTTGTAACTTTGAGAGTGATGCTGTAACAAGTTTTCTTAAATTCTTTGGAAATTCATTATTTCTTAATGAAAACTATGCTCTTTGGAATTTTATTAAAGCCACATAGAAATGCTATGTTTTACAATTTGTAAGGAGGCTTGAAGAACTATACTAAAAGATCTGCTTATGACATTTAATAAACCATGTGATTGTTAACTGGCTGTAACAGTTGGTTTTAATGAGGCACACATATTTTGGGGAAGCTGATATGTTATTTATAATGTAAATAAATTAGAATTAAGAAAATTGATCTTTCACTCTTTATTCCCTTTTCCTTCATCCTCTTCAGGACTCCTGGTGTCTTTCCTTTGATGACTCTGTTTCCTTTTCCTGAGAAGAATAAATTTTAGTCCTGCAGATGGAATCCTAACCATTTCAAGCAGGAGTGTTCTTTTCAGTAGGAAGTTAAGTAGCTGGATTAGAAGACTGCAGGTTCAGATTATTATTATTATTATTATTATTATTATTATTATTATTATTATTATTATTTGTGGTACTGAGGTTTGAGCCAAGGGGAATTTATACCTTAAAGCTGCATTCCCAGCCCTATTTTTAATTTTGAAACAGGGTCTCACTAAGTTGTTGAGCATCTTGCTAAGTTGCTGAGGTTGACCTCAAACCTGCGATCCTCCTGTCTCAGCCTGCCAAGTACTGGATTACAGGTGTGTGCCACCATGCCCAGCTTCAGATTATTTCCATACAAATGTTATTAATGAAACCAAAAGTAGATAAACATACAATATACATTAAAAACACTTCCATAATTTTCTATTTACGTTTTTTTTTTTTTTTTTTTGCAGTACTGGGAGTTGAACCCAGGGGTGCTGTACCATTGAGCTACATCCCTATCTCTTTTTATTTTTTTATTTTGAGCCAGGTTCTCACTAAGTTTCCAAGGCTGGCCTAGAACATTTGATCCTGTCTCAGTTTCTTGATGAACTGTGATTATAGGTGTGCTGTACTGTACCCAGCTTCTACTGTTTTTTAAAAATGTTTAAAACAATTCAGTATGTCATAGCAAGATCAAATCTTTAAACCATAACAATACATGGGAGAAATGAAATCTAGAAGTATATATGATATATATTTATACATATATGAGTATGTATTCTCTCTCTCTCTTTGACTTAACTTTGAGTTTTGAATTTTGCTCTTTTCCCAGGTTAGCAGTATATGGTAAGGCACTCTCTGGTGGTGCTGGGCAGCAGCAGTAAGCTGAAGCTAATAGTCAGCTCTGTCCTTATGCGAGTAAACGACTGATACTCCACAGCTATTGCTAAACAGTGATTTTCTGTAGGATAGGTGTATTCCATGCATTTTCGACTTAATGATATTTTAGTTTACAGTGGGTTTATTGGGATGTAACTCCATTGGAAACCTAGGAACATATGTACACACATACACACACACACACACACACACACACACACACACACAGAATTTACCAAATGAAACCTAACTGTGAATAAGTAAGTCAGTCATATTTGAGGCTATATCCTATATTAGTACACAATGATATTTATAAAACAGAAAAATTATCATGGAAACTTTTGTACTTAACAAACAGGTAAAGGAGGAGTGAGAAAGGCACTGAACCTCTGCTGTGAACTTACTGCAGAATTTATTCCATTTAGTTTCCATTACCTCGTATGAAAGGCATTCTTTTCCTCATTCTACGTAATACATGGAGAGATAAAGAATTTGGTTTAGGTTGTCAGTTTGTAAAATCAGACTTTTGTTTGACTCCAAAGCCTATGCTGTATCTGTTTGGTCGCAATCAAAGTGCTTTCATGTCTGTCTGTCTGTCCATCCATCATAATTCTGTTTAATATAGAGAATTATAAAGAAAATTAAAAAAAATCTAACCTTAATTCCACTGAAGATTATATTAACTTAGAGAAACAATTGAAAGCAGTAAAAGTGAAAAGCAAATCACCAGGATTTCCCAATTGGGGTTGTGAGATATGTAATACATTTTATGTGAAATTAAGTCTTCAGTTTTCAAGTTAGTTTCAAAAACTCCAGGTTGAAAAAGTTGGAAGAATTTCTTTTCTGGACTACTTCTTAGGAGCTTTCGTATGCTAAAATGCAGTGTGAGTTTCCAAGAATTGGATATTGGATACAGAGTTTCCTAGTTTTTTTTTTTTTTTTTGCCATGAAGCTTATTTTTCCAGGCATTTCTCAGATGGTTAAAATTCTTTAACAAATGCTGGAGCTATTCATGAAAAAAAAAAGAAAAAAAAAAAAAGAAAAGTGTATGAAGTGAAATATCTCCATAACTCACACAAAATGTAGAATATTTCTTGTTCCTATCAGCTGACTGAAAATCTTTCATGGTAAATGGGGCATCCTAAGTAAGTGTGGGCATGTCCCAGTACTCAGGAAGATACTGCCTCAGAAGCAGGGAGGAAACAGCCCTAATACTAAAAGCTTCTCTGGTAATGTCTAATAAAACTTAAAAAAGAATCCTGAAAAAATTATTTCCAAATACATCCAAACAAGACTCAAGAATGTTTAGGGAAATATCTAACACCTAAAAATGAAAAAAGTCACAATATGTGGACCCAATTGAAAATTACCCAGCATTCAAATGGCAAGAAAATTTTTTTAGGGGGAGTGATGGTACTGGGGATAGAACCCAGAGATAGTCTAATTCTAAGCCACACCCCATGTCTTTGTTTATTTATTTATTTTTATCTTTTGTGGCACTGGAGATTGAACACAGGGGCATTCCAGCCTTATTTTAATTCTTTGAAACAGGGTCTCAGTTGCAGAGGGCCTCACCAAGTTGTCCAGGCTTGCTTCAAACCTGCAATCCTGTTTCAGCCTTCAAAGTACTCAGATTAAAAGTGTGTGCCACCACGCCTTTCTTTTTATTTTGAAACAGGGTCTTGGTAGGTTGTTGAGAATCTCCCTAATTTGCTGAGGCTGGTCAGGAACATGTGATTCTCCTGTCTTACGTTTCTCAAGTACTGAGATTACAGGTCTGTGCCATCATGCCTAGCTTTAAAGTGCTTTTTTCCCCCCTTTTATAATTAATTAATTTGTGGTATTGGGGATTGAACCCAGGGGCATTCTACCTCTGAGCCACACCTCCAGCCCTATTTTTATTTATTTATTTATTTATTTTTGCGGTACTGGGGATGGAACCTGGGGGCATTCTACCTCTGAGCTACAGCCCCAGTCCTATTTTTTTAAATTCTTTATTTGGAAACAGGGTCTCACCAAGTTGCAGAGAGCCTTACTAAGCAGCTGAGGCTGGCCGAGAACCCCGATCCTCCGGTCTCAGCCTCCCAAATGCTGGGATTACAAGTGTGCGCCACCACGCCTGGCTATTTATTTATTTATTTATTGTGGTGCTGGTGATTGAACCGAGGGGCATTCTTCCTCTGAGCCACACACCGAGCCCCATTTTATTTTTTACTTTTGAAACAGAGCCTCACTATGTTGCAAGAGGCCTCAATAAGTTGCTGAGGCTGGCCAGAAACCTGCCATCCTCCTGTCTCAGCCTCACAAGTACTAGGATTACAGGGGTGTCCTGCTATGCCCAGCTTATTTTATTTATTTTGAAACAGGTTTAAGTTGCTGAGGGTCTTTCTAAGTTACTGAAACTGGTCTTGAACCTGTGGTTCTTAAGTGTATATTTTACACTTAGAGCATATATTAATTCAGTTGAGCCACATGAGTCTAATGGCTACTGAATCAGCACAGATCTAGAGGTTTTATGGTTTTACCTTAGGTCTATTACCTATTTTGAGTTAATTTTTACATCTGGTGCAAGTTTTGGGTTGAAGTCCAGTTTTTTTTTTTTTTTTTTTTTTTTACATATGGTTGTTCATTAAAACTTTTTAAGTAAAATTGTTCTTGGCAATTAGAGATCTGAAGATTATCCTGAGCACCAAATCTCAATATTTAAATGTATGTTTTATTATTTTAATTGTCTTTTTATTTTAGGATAGCCTGAATTTACTTTGTATTTAACAGTTTTCAAACTGTAGGTAGAGAATGCTGAGAAGTTTTATCCATTCATATACCTATTTGAGCCTGTTACATATTATGCTATTTGCATTTTTTAAGTCTAATTAACTTCTCCAATTCTAAAATTATATCTAAAATGCCTTTTTTTAAAAAATTTTCAGGCATGTACTGGCATTGAAAACATTGATGAAGCCATTACTTTGCTTGAACAAAATAATTGGGACTTAGTGGTAAGTACTATTTTCATTCTCTGACTGATATTTAAATTTTATGAATTCTTGAATGTCTATTTTTTTTTTTTTTTGGTACTAGGGGTACCAGGGGCATTTTACCTCTGAGCTACACACCCAACCCTTTCTATTTTTTATTTTAAAACAGGGTCTCTCTAAGTTGCTGAGGAACTCACTAAGATGCTGAGGTTGTCCTTGAATCTGTGATCCTCCTTTTTCAGCCTTCCAAGTACTGGGATTAGAGGCATGAGCCACCATAGCGGCCTGGCTTTGATTATCTTTAACATTCTTTATAGATAATTCGGCGCACCATAGCCCATCTATGACTTATTTGAATGAATAACATCTGTTTACCATGTCTTTAATATAAAGTCTTATTTAGTTCAATATTAAATTATTATAGTAGATAATTAAAATTATCTTGACAATAGATAAAGTAATAAGTGGAATGGGTTTTTTTTTTTTTTTTCAGTACTGGGGATTGAACTCAGGGGCATTCTACCTCTAAGCTACACCCCCAGCCCTATTTTTTATTCTTT